>VCRD01001048.1:147507-162564 GCA_006783055.1 Trinorchestia longiramus | reverse complement strand
CATTAATAACTGATGAGTTTACACAGAAAAGTTCACCAGTAATTACTAATCTACGATGTATTAATAACTGATGAGTTTACACAGAAAAGTTCACCAGTAATTCGTGATTGACGATGCAATAAGAACTGATGCCCGGCCTCCAGATCTACCAGGAACACGAACTCAGGTTTCGAGTGGACAAGAACATCAAGTTGTTGGGTCTGGGCTTTGGCTTCCTGTTCAGCAACACGGACATGGGGGTCACTGTACACTGTCAGGGACCGTGGGAACGCGTCCAGTGGACGGACATGGTCCAGGTACAGTCATCTTATTCAGGTACTGTCATCTTATTCAGGTACCTTTCATCTTATTCAAGTACAGTCATCTTATTCAAGTACAGTCATCTTATTCAGGTACTGTCATCTTATTCAGGTACAGTCATCTTATTCAGGTACGGTTTACAGTCACCTTATTCAGAGTCACCTGAGTCAGGTACAGTCACATCATCTAGGAGGAGTTACCAAATCAAGATACAGTCGCATGACGAGATATTGACTTCAGACACAAGTAGCTAATAAACGATTCACTAATCAGGCTGAATAGGTTCATTTGAATGCAATTGAATCCTTTATCATTGCACAATATGAGCCTTGTCATTTGACACTAGTTTATTGATCCGATCACAAACACCAGCGTTTATTTGTAATTTGTGATCCCAGGTGATTATTTAATTTGTGTTTACGTTAAACGAGCCTAAATATCAGATCATGAAGCACAGAACAATATAAATTTTTAGACACTCTTCAAAGTCTGCGAGTTTTTAAAAATAATTAGTGCCGTTTTAATCCACGCCAATTCCAGCCAACAATTTAGTGTGTAGAAACTATTTTAAATGATCTGACGTGTCACAACAACCCAGACTCTAAACTTCTTTCCAGTTAAAATTGTCAGAACTCGATACCAGCGGCCCAAAAATATCGTTTCTGTTGTCACTGTAAACACAATCAAAAATTGTCATGACAAATATTGCGTACAGAAAGTCGCTTGTTCTATAAAGTCCTAATGCCTAGACTTCTTAACTCCTGGGGCCTGTGTATGATTGCGGTATGTGTACGTGACTGAAACACTTGTGCGTGATTAAGGTGTGTGAATGTGATTGAAATGTCTGTGTGTGGTTGAGGTGCAAGTGAGTGATTGATATCTTTAAATTAGACGGCATGGAACTTGGGTAGCAACATAAGAATGAACCAAATGATTCGCTCTGGTTGCCCTATTCTATTTATTCCATATCCCTGACATCCTATTACTGCATTGAAACATGCAAGTGAGAGTTGAGAGTGAATTAATGAACTTGAGAGTTAAATAACTGCACTTGTTTTTCAGACATATTGCCGAGTGAGCTGGGAAAAGATGCACTCCGCAGATCTTCACCTAATGTTCTCTGAGCCAGCACGGCTTGAAGCCAACCACAGCTATAAGGTACAATCAGTTCATAGTTTCAGGAGTGTCTGTGCCGTCGTGATCTTCAGTTGAGTTGACTAAGAAATGTACAGGAAATTAGCAATTATACAGGGTGTCCATAAAGTCTCTCATAAAGTCTCAACAGCACCTCTTTCACAAACAGGATCTCTGAAACACACAAATGCAAAATGTGATAAAATACTTTAATAAACACTGAATACAATAGAACAAATCTGAATAACTGCATTTGTTATCAATTTTTGGAATAGTAAAGACACTTTATGGACACCCTATATATGTATACATATGAAATAAACAAGTTTTTCAGTGAATCTTTCCTTTTTTCAGGACAGCTTACACATTTTTCGTCACAAAATTAACCTTTGAAAGTTTTCGTTTGGCAGGTACTAGTCCGAATAACTCGCATGACATCAGGAAGCTCGGATGTGGAGCTGTGGGGAGGTAAGGACGGCCAGCCGTGGGTAGAGGCTGAAGACGCAAAATTTTACTTCATTAAGGCTGCAGTGAACCCAAATAATGAAGTGGACCCTCGTGAAATGGAGTCGAAACAGGGGATGATCACAGAACTCTTATACGTTATCGACGATTCACCACCCCCCAAAATCGAAGAGATTGTCACGACTCGACGCAGACGACCTGTTGTAGAGCCAGAAGAAATTCACAAGCCACAAGAAGAAATTTCTAAGCCCTTCGTCAGGAGACGACCCCTTACCTCGGATGACGAAGGCCCAGTGGAAACTTCGAACTTAGCACGACGAAGAGAAGCTGGGGGATCATTCCTCAGATGGCAACATCCTTCGATGTCAACTTCAACAGATATCAGGCCTACTCGTTGGGCGGCTAGAGAAAAGACACCTGAAGTTAAAGAAGCGCAAAAATCCCCAGAAATAAAACCTACAACCACACCTTCATTCCTACGAAAACGTACTTCTCCAACGAGGGAGAGTCGATTCACAGAAACACCGAACTTCCTTAAACCAAAAGCCACTACAACAAATCCTCCTGATTCGCCATTTGGAGAAAGATTATCGAGGTCAATAAGTCGACCTTATACAAGGACAAGAGCTTCAGCGATGACAAATGATACATCAGCCGCCAACGACACTTCTAGTTCTACTATCAGTCGGTTTGGTACTAGCACTTCTACTCCATCAACGTTATCTAGATTTGGAAGAGACTCGACCACGAGCACATCTAGGTTTGGCAACGATTCTTCCTACTCGCGGTATAGCCGTGATTCTTCCTCATCGAGGGATACAACATCTAGCTCACGATTTGGACAAGAGCCGTCAGTCACATCCATCACTTCAAAATATGGCAGGGATTCTTCTACCTCTCGAGACTCAGGAACTTCGGCGGCGTCGACGATCAAGCCAAGCGATACAGGATCGTCTCTGTACAGACGCCCATCAGGAAGTGGTGCTTCAGTTGTACCTTTGTACTTAAGAAGTGGTGCTACAGCAAGTTCAGATTCGACATCGACACCGAGTTCTTCTTCCCTTTACCGAAGTAACTCAACCCGCTTGAGCAGCGACCTGTCAAGCAGCAAATTTGGGTCCAGGTTCGGCCGCGATTCTTCTGGAAGCCGATACGGGACATCCTACGGAAGTGCGTACGGAACTGGAACTAGCCCTTATGGAAGTTCTTATACTGGGAGTAGATTTTTATCGAGTGGTTATGTAAGCAGATTTAGATAAGGGTAAATACCTTGTTCTGTTGTTATAAAAGTTGTTTTAAAATTGTACGATAGATGCGATGAATGAAAGGGGAAAACCCCATAAGCGAAAACTGTCCCTCACATTTGGAATGAAGACTATTGTGGGAATAAAACTTAGTTTTAACGAAACTCTTTTAATTATTGTGACACAAAATGTGACAATAAAGAAAAATACCGGATACTCGTAAATGAATAACTTTTCTTACATATCCTTATAACAAACTGACGCTTAAATTGTTGTTTGCACTTGATGAAAGAATCTCAGTGGACATAGAACCAACTGGTCTACTGGCATATCTTAGGGCTACAAGTACGATGCATATTCGTCGTTTTCAGAAACACAATATGTCGTTTCGAAAACATAATTCGATGTGCACAAACTGGAAAAAATCAGTTGCAAAAAAAGAGAGGAAGGAAAAGAAAACACGAACAATATGAAAAAACAAAAAATACATGATAAAAAGGAATAAACAGATGAGAAAGATTCACAAAAGAAAGAGTCTGAAAGAAATTAGGAAAAGAAATACGATGCATAGAAAAAAGGTTGGGAAAAAGAACACTGTCATCATAGAATTAACGGTCTGCAGACGACATTGGGTCGTGCGTGACAAACTTACAGTCATTTCAGCTCAGTTTCTTACTTCAGTCGTGTTCAAGTGAAGGAAAACTTGATGTTTATTATCAGAAGGAATCTACACGAGACACTGGCAGAAACATTCGATGATTTTCCAGTGAATTTGATTAACTTACTAGGTTTAGAAGCTGTTTGCGTTCATAATTCGTTGATAACATTTTTTAGTTCATTATTTGATGAATCTGCACTGATAAATGACAGCTGATAAATGCTCTACAACAGAGCACTAGCAATAAAAAAGGTACGAATAAAAAAATAAGCAACAAAAGCGTCGACTGAAAAACTTGAAGTATTCTTCTATTCTCCCCAAATTAATATTGCACAAAAATTGGATTTTCCTGATATAAATTAGTAATCAATAAGGGCATTTAATAATAGGAAGAAACTCAATAATACATTTTGTTTCTCTTTCTTCCGTAATCTGCCTTGACGACATATTTTCTTCGAAATATACAGGTGTTAAAAATAACAACTACTGGACATCAACAAAACGTGTTCCATACTCAGGTATACAACAAAGACTGCATATTTCCCTACGTACGACTCGCGCATGCAGTGTTTGTACGTATTCTCAAGGAGAGTACAGAACGCACGTACTTTTAAAAAGAATTTGTGCCAGTTTCTTGATAAAACATTTCCTACTCTTGTTTACGTATACTGAACTCAATGTAGTACAACACCACCTAACTGCTATGTGGACCCCCTAATTTATATGTGGACCCCCACACAATTGCCATGTGGACCCCCACATAATTTATATGTGGACCCCCACACAACTGCCATGTGGACCCCCACATAACTGCTATGTGGACCCCCTATAATTACTACGCGGACCCCCACATAACTGCTATGTGGACCCCCACACAGAGTGCAGCAGTTTGCCCTCAAGCAAACACTGTATCAACTAACATTGAAAGGAACTTCGAGCGATCAGCCACTGACCTGTTATCCGGCAAGCGATAAAGGCATAGTTATTCTAAGTTATTAATTCTAATTAATTAACTTAAGCACCTCATCCTAGTGTCCTTCTTCCCCCCCTAAAAAAAGATGGCCCTTCTTTGTTTCACTCGCCAGAATACTAACACCATCATCAACGTTGTCACCAGAGGCAATACTAGTAACATCATCAACGTTGTCACCAGAGGCAATACTAGTAACATCATCAACGTTGTCACCAGAGGCAATACTAGTAACATCATCAACGTTGTCACCAGAGGCAATACTAGTAACATCATCAACGTTGTCACCAGAGGCAATACTAGTAACATCATCAACATCACACTAATGAAGCACGATTACACAATTGCAGTAACCACAATTACTAAGTTACACTACAGTAACCGCAATTACTAAGCCACACTTCAGTAACAATTACTAAGCCACAGTACAGTAACCGTAATTACTAAGCCACACTACAGTAACCACAATTACTAAGCCACAGTACAGTAACCACAATTACTAAGCCACAGTACAGTAACCGCAATTACTAAGCCACACTACAGTAACCACAATTACTAAGTTACACTACAGTAACCGCAATTACTAAGCCACACTACAGTAACCACAATTACTAAGTTACACTACAGTAACCGCAATTACTAAGTTACACAACTGTAACCGCAATTACTAAGTTACACTACAGTAACCGCAATTACTAAGCACTAAAGTGAAACGCTAGGCGTCCAAGAGACTAAGTCAGACTTACTGAAATATTGAAAAAGAACAAATCGACATCTTGTGATTAACGTGTCGAACGCGTTCACATTGCGACGTATGTTTCCGTCATTACGTATTTATTATAGTCTTAAATAACTTATCATAGTCTTACCCTATTTATTAATCTTATACTGTTTATTATATACTCATAGTATTCATTAGAGTCTTATACTATTTATTATAGTCTTATGCTATTCAAGGAACACTACGCTGAAACGAGTCAAAGAATACTTAACTAGCCAATGAAAGTGAATTAGTTTTTATCAAGTTTGTTAAAAATCAGAGTAATTAAGGCAAGAACCATAAATTGATTCTGGATCCATAAATTGATTCTGGATCCATTAATTGAGACAGGGACTATTAATCGAGACAGGGACCATTAATTGAGACAGGGACCATTAATTAAGACGGGGATCATTATTTGAGACAAGAACCATTAATTGAGACAGGGACAATTAATTGAGACGGGACCTAATAATTGAGACGGGGACCATTAATTAATTTGTATTGGTACATTTAGGACAGAATATAATAAACTTCCTTCTGTCATAAATGAGAATTTTTGTGTACTCGACGTTCTTTCTTTCTTTTTTATTTAGGTTATCTTCCGACTGCGATGCACACAATGCCACCAACAAATCTGCAGCTGAACCAACAATTGAATTCTAAGTCTTAGATAACGACGATGCTAAAATTTAAGATAAAATCTTAGATAACGCGAAGATTTGAACATAAAATTGGATGGAATGGTAGACAACTCCATCCTGAAATGCTGACACGGGCTCTGGTGTGCATAAGTATTAGTTTGCAATAAACAGAACTCAATTCTCTAATTCTACTCTATGATGCACTGGCTCTACTCAGATCATGAGTTGATGTCGTAATCGTTACTGTATCAATTTTTGCTGTCCATCACGTGAAATTTAAAAAAAAACACTGTGATGTTGAAAAAATTAGACGCAAGCGCAAGAGTAATACAGATACTTCACTTCTTTCAAAGGCATGAATTGAAGCAAATTTGTCATATCACGAATTTTCAAACCTTTTAAGCTTTTAAAGCCCATCAATATTTACAATTTCTCTTTTATTCAAAAGTATTTGAACATTTTTAATGAAGAGTTACGACAGCAATGACTGATGGTACCTTTGATAGTCACACAACCCAGGGCAACAGACGCATTTCGTTCCTTTTGATCAGCTACAGCTAGAAACTTCACGTAAGTAAATAAAAACAGTCGTAAGATGTAATATTAAGCAGACATCAAGAAAAGTTCAACACTTGCTATATCGCAAATATCGTTAAATTTTAAGCGCAAAACAAGGTTACATTCTCTTAAGATAAGCAGAACAGCGTAAATATATGAACGTACATTAGATAATTCACAAATTTTCAGTTCTGCAACTTTATGTTCATTTAAAACTGAACAACGTCAATAAAATATAGCAAGGTACGTCTTTGTACTATTTGAAGATTTTCCCCAACATACTTATTTGATATCAAATATACACAGAGATCAAGCACCTCAAACACGCTTATGACATCAACATTTAGGTACTTCAATAATTACCTTAGGTAACCCTTGCTTTTAAATCAGGTAGCACTACTAGGAAGCTTTCAGTTCCACCACCATCTACGTCACAAGTAGTTTACCATCATCTACCTCAAAAGGAGTTTACCACCATCTACGTCACAATTAGTTTACCATCATCTACCTCAAAAGGAGTTTACCACCATCTACGTCACAAGTAGTTTACCACCATCTACCTCAAAAGGAGTTTACTACCATCTACGTCACAAGTAGTTTACCATCATCTACCTCAAAAGGAGTTTACTACCATCTACGTCACAAGTAGTTTACCAACATCTACCTCAAAAGGAGTTTCAACAGTAACAAGAGCATCACAACAAGTCCATTATGAACATGGCATATGTATTGTAAAAGCCCGTACATGAGACATTGCACGATACACCAGCCATCCCAGTGAGAGAGAAAAACATGAAAGAAAAAGCAAGATTTTCCTCAAAACTAAAACAGAACTCAAACAAATATGACAAAAAACACGTAGCAGACTCCGACTCAGCGATGGGTATCCTGTATAATAGTTATATAATCCCAATTTATAATCAATCGAAATATTTTCAAGGTAGCAGTTTTAGGAAAAAATGATAACATAAACAAGGGCACATCTAAACTCACCTCGAAATAAACACCCTGGCATGCGCTGCTTTGTACTGTGGATGCTTCACGAAATCCACTCTTAGTTGATTTTCCGACTGCCCCAACTGTGAGGTCTCTGATGACCCCAACTGTGGGGTCTCTGATGACCCCAACTGTGGGGTCTCTGATGACCCCAATTGTGGGGTCTCTGATGACCCCAACTGTGAGGTCTCTGATGACCCCAACTGTGAGGTCTCTGATGACCCCAACTGTGGGGTCTCTGATGACCCCAACTGTGAGGTCTCTGATGACCCCAACTGTGGGGTCTCTGATGACCCAACTGTGGGGTCTGTGATGACCCCAACTGTGGGGTCTCTGATGACCCCAACTGTGGGGTAAGTTGAGAAGCACCACTTGGGAGTAGGAAGAAGGTGGGGCAAGATTTAGTTTCTCGATTTTTCGACTAGATTAAAACCTTGAGTATTCTGCATCATAATACATTTCAGAGTTTAAATTTACAAATATCTTTGTTTCACTTACGGTGTTTAACCATTAACCACTTTTCCCTTGCCTCTACATCATTAGGAATGACACACCATTCAGACTTTACATATCTTTGTCGTACCCGTCCTACCCATCTGCTGTATCTGTTCTACGTATTTTTGCCCTATCTTAGTTATCCGTTGCAAGCGGGCTATCCTCCAGCGTTATGTGAACAGAGGTGTCCCTAATACGCTAAAAATTCGACCGTTTTGTAGTTCTTGCCTGAAAAAAGTAGTTAAATTAATGAATATAAGCCAATACGAGCTCAAACGAGAAAACATGAAGAGCTAACAACACAATGATATTTGAAAACTGCTTTCCTGTGTCGAAAACAGCTTTAGAGGTCATTAAAAACTGGTTTATATATCATAACTGGGGTCAGAGGACAACGCTGACAGTCTACAGGTAATTGAGAACACAGGGAAGGTTCAAAAAGACATAATGCAAGTGGCCCCGAAGCGATCAATGTTTTAGCATTTCGGTTAGAACAATCTACTGAATCACGCGAGCAACAAAACACCGTAATTATAGTGCACGTGAAGTAGATGGAGAAAGGTGCAGAACAAACGACATTTGTGTTCGAGATTGATGCATCGGCCACTTGTATGACGAGAAATTAAGACCTGCTTAACTCTACAACTAAATCCACAACAAACTCCGGCAAAAATTATTGCAAATGTCATCTTGAAAAACGACTGATACTGAAGAGGACAGACACAGTTAATAAGCTCCGCCCACTTACAAGCGCCTTACACACGAAGAGTGTGAAGTCCTTAGATACAATGCACTGCAATCCCTCCACTTGACACCTGAATAAAAATAACTAAATTTATTTTGAACAAGCTGAGAGTATTTTCAATTTTGAAACAATCACGCATTAACGTAGTCATTGGTAACAATCCTGCATTAACGTAGTCATTGGTAACAATCACGCGTTGACGCAACTATTGGTAACAATCAGGGGTTGACGTAACTACTGGTAACTATCACACGTTGACGTAACTATTAGTAAGAATCACACATTGACGTAACTATTAGTAACAATCAGGCGTTCAGGCAACTATTGCTGCAGAAGCACAAAAAAACACAAAAAATAATTGTCTTCAATGAACACAGGCGTGCTCGCACATAAATGATGATCATCTGATCATTTGTGATCAGAAATGATTCAAAATGATCAGAAATTTCCAGCCATGATCAGATACAGGGTGGTTACACAAAATGTTTTCGGATGACTATTACTCATTAACTATTGTAAGTAGAAGGATGAAACAAAAACCATCAGAAAGAAAAAATTCTGAAATTTTATCCAGTATACGTAGTTTATCGTCCCACGTTCAGTTCCTTTTCGATAATTTATTTGTGAGGAACCCTTCGTCATGGGGTAGCTATCAATAATTAAGTGTATATTAACTGTGGAAGGAATGATAAAATATGGATGTTATTATGAAACGAGTTATATGAAATTCTCACGAACTGACTTAGTGAAGTAATGATCCAGAAGACTTTTTCTAAATGAAAACACGGTGGATAAGTCCGCAACATGAATAAAGATTATTCCGGTCCCAGAATAAGCGCAAGAACGTTTCAAAACACTGACCTTGTGAGAGAATTAATTGAAAATGATACCACAAACGGGATATGAAAGACGTCTGCAACGACAAATTTAAAAAGAGAATCAGCTAGGAAAATTTTTATGAAAAATTTAGAGTTATTTCCATTCAAATTGCAGTGCCTTTAGAAGCTTAATCCTGAGAATAAAATGAAAAGATAACGGTTTTGTGCAACAATTCATGAACTGTGCAAATTATCTACATGTTGAAAACATTTCCAGTGATGAATGCCACTTCTACTTTGAAGGCACGATTCCCAAGTAAAATTTTCGAAATTGGTCACATGAGGAACCAAATGACCACAACGAGAAGCCGTTAAACAGTTCTACATGGCCAGTCTACAGTTCTGATGTTCCATGGCCCCCTGGATCTCCAGACCTGTCACCTTACAAATATTTCTTGTAGGGCTTTGTTAAAGAACGAACTTGCCGAGCCAAACCTTCTTCCACAACAGAACTAAAAGAGACTGGGACAAATTACTGACTCCATAACTGTTACTACCTCAAATGCTGTTATTGAATTTTTTTTATCCGTGTTAACATGTGTATTCACTATGAAGGTGGAGATTTTGAATATAGAATGTAGCTAAATAAAACTTTAAAATCTTCTTTTTCAGATGGTTTTGTTTCATCCTTCTACTTACAATAGTTAGTGAGTTATAGACATTCAAAAACAACAGCATTTTTGTGGTCACCCTGTATAATGAAAATTATTAAAAATTATTGGAAACTACCAGAAATATTTAGGAGTTATCAGAAATTAGCAGATATAATAAAAACTTGTTGGAAATAAACAGAAATGAGAAATAGTGTTTCACAAATTTTAGCTAATTATAAGATTCAAAGCACCCATTAAAGTTTATGGCAGAGATCAGCCATAAAGTCTTCTCGTCATTCTAAGATTTTATGTGAGATCCAACGCACCGATAGAAGTTTATGGCAGAGATCAGCCATAAAGTCTTCTCGTCATTCTAAGATTTTATGTGAGATCCAATGCACCGATAGAAGTTTATGGCAGAGATCAGCCATAAAGTCTTCTCGTCATTCTAAGATTTTATGTGAGATCCAACGCACCGATAGAAGTTTATGGCAGAGATCGACCATAGATGTTCTCGTCATAGCTCTACACGAGACCATAAATATTTACAATCCTGAGACAGGCAAGGATAGTCAGGTACACTTCAGCACTACAGCATTTCTGCACTACAGCACTAAAGCATTTCTACACTTTAGCACTACAGCACTTTAGCACTTCAGCACTATAGCATTTCCGTACTAGAGCATTTTAGCATTTCAGCATTACAGCACTTCAGCACTACAGCATTTCAGCACTAGAGCACTACAGCACTTCAGCACTACAGCACTTCAGCACTACAGCATTTCAGCACTAGAGCACTACAGCACTTCAGCACTACAGCACTTCAGCACTACAGCATTTCAGCACTAGAGCACTATAGCACTACAGCACTTCAGCACTACAGCATTTCTTACCGAAACGGCAACAATCACTGGAAAGGCTGTAGATATACACAGCTACAAAGATCATTGGTAAAACTGTTGTACGCTTCAACTGAAGACTAAAAGTAAGGATAATATTAAGGTATCCCATCCGAGGCATAAATGGTTGAGGGAAAAACATAAAAATAGCTCTGAGAACTTTCTCAGCCGCTAGAAAACTCCATCAAAAATGCTCTAAACAATAAGATAAAGTAAAAAGTGCTGAAAATTACGTAAAACCAGTTTGAAAGCAAACAAAATGAATATAAAACTCTAGTAAAATGAGTATAAAATCCAGTAAAGGGAGTATAAAATCCAGTAAAGGGAGTATAAAAACGGAAAGGAAATATAAAAACGGAAAGGAAATATAAAAAAGGAAAATGAGTATAAAATGAAGCAGGACATGTATACAATTGAGTGTATCAGACTTGAAATCAAGTGAACGAGTATAAAATCCTTTAAAACCAGAGTGATTATTATTACAATATCTACGCTAGGGTCAACAAATTGTCTACCTTTAAGAATGTGTGGCCTGTAAAAAAAATTAAGAAATTTTTGCCTGCACACGTGTGTACACGAAAAATGTATACATCGGTATTGTATAGCGAATTTAGTGGCATGTGCCACAATTGTAATGAAAGCGGTGCCGTGATTACTATGATTGAATTTAGTGAACTAAAACAACCCACATATACATACAAAATGAACAGAAACAAGGAACATATCAACTAAAACTAATAGTAACTTCAACTTGAGTATCAGAATTGGGGTAGTTTAACTCGTTTGTGTTCACATTAATATACAAATAGTATATCATAGTTAATACCTCCTGTGGTTACAAATAATCAGGAAAAATGTTTTTCCCCAAAACGAAAAAAAAAAAACGCCGAAAAAACAAGGTAACATTTAAAACAATGCTAAAGTAATGTAGCGTACGGAAGAGTTATTTGTAAGACGTCAATTGACGTGAAAAACCAGTGGTACTTGAAAAAATTCCACGTCAACTGACGTGGAAAACCAGTGATAGTTACAAAAATTCTACGTCAATTGACGTGGAAAACCAGTGGTAGTTAAAAAAATTCCACGTCAATTGACGTGTAAAATCACGAACGAGTTAAGTGCAAAAGTGACATCTGCTACCTAATGACACATCAGTACGGAAACTTTCTTCAAATTTCAATCCAAGTTTGGAATTGCGCATAAAAATGCACTCCCTGTTTGGTTATCAAGATGAAACATTAAATGAAAAATTGATGTATGTATAATTTAAAAAAAAAATTCAGAGAAGTAGTCAGTTTAAAACAATGTATGTGATTCATAGATACCAGCGATTTTAAGTAACTACACAATATAAATTTAAACAACTTCATCCAAAAGTCCGAGTATTTGCTTATATATACATATATATAAAGTTTTATGCATTATATATATGTAGTCGGAAGAGAGGCATTAATTACACAACCAAGAATTGAAACAACGCAGACCGAACCAACGCAACACAACGAAAGTAACAAAAACAGTTAACAAATAATTCTGGAAGTGATCCCAACGTCAAATACTTGAAGAAAACAAGGTAAACTAAGTCAAATGTAACGCTAAAAGTGTTAAATGAAGCTAAATGTAGTACATTCTACACAGACGTGCTAATACATTATACAGATGTGCTAATACATGCTAAACAAACGTGCTAATACATGCTAAACAAACGTGCTAATACATCCTACACAGACGTGCTAATACATACATGCTAAACAAACGTGCTAATACATGCTACACAGACGTGCTAATACATGCTACACAGACGTGCTAATACATCCTACACAGACGTGCTAATACATGCTACACAGACGGGCTAATACATCCTACACAGACGTGCTAATATATTCTACACAGACGTGCTAATACATCCTACACAGACGTGCTAATACATGCTACACAGACGTACTAATACATGCTACACAAACGTGCTAATACATCCTACACAGACGTGCTAATACATGCTACACCATACAGACAACAATACAGATCTAATAAACGTTTCTAATAATCGCAATAATTTGGTTTGGTCATAATTTAATACACAGGAGGATACATTCTATTCATAATACAAGGAAGTGAAACGAAGAGACACTTAAGGAAATAATCGGTACTTAAATCCTGATTTGTGACTTTGCTTCGTCAAGGAATACATCGTTACAGTATCCTTAACAACACAACTGGTGTCCTGCATTCATTACTTGCCTTATAAACAATCGTCAACAATTACCAACAATTTTCCCCCCATGAAGACAAACTGATGGCATATATCAACCATGAATGATATGCGAAATTTGCGCAAGACAACGAAGAGTTACGTCTGATGTATACATGAGCACGAAATATACAAAAAACACTGAGTAACGTTAGGTCACAACAGATCAAGTGAGCATTTCTTTGTGACAAATAGTTCCATGAAAAAAAATAAACAAAAAAGTACTGCTGAAAGTTAAAAAAATGTTCATTGTTCATTTTAAAGGTCTTCTTCGTTCGCAGTCCCGGCAGCTGCTGAATGAAGGAAGAGGCGAATGAAGCGTAAAGCACCAGGAAAGGAGAGGGTGGGGAGCAGCACCAAGGGAGAGGGGAGTCGTTATTAAAGGTACGTCGATTCACCTGCAACAGAATTTCAGAATTAGAACAGGATGATGGAGGCAAACCTACACGTGCGTTAGAAATCAACGCGTTTTCTCCAGTGGAATCTCAGTGATAAATTAACGCCAATTAAGAATCGTTGTGATGCTAGATCATCATAATGAAGCGTTGAAATATTTTCTGTTTGTTTTATTGCAATTGCTTGGGGTTTTTGATATACGTAGAATTCACACGGCCGGTCATAAACCCGAAAATGCTATCAGTAAAAATATTTCAGAGACGGCGGCCACCTTCTGTTTATAGCCTAAAGAAAATAAAACGGTAGAGAGCGAAAGAAAAATTGAAAGAAAAAAGATTTATTCAGAAACAATCACGCACATTATAAATCTGTTTTTCAGGAATAAGCTAAAAATTTTAAATCAATGATGCAAAACGAGGTAAAAACTAGGGTAAAAATCTTCAGGTTGATAGTGACGGAATTTTACGAAGCAAAAAGAGATTTTCCACCTGGAAATGCGAGAAAATGAGACTCATAGAAACAACAAAATTCATATACATGTATGTACAATCAATATCTCTGTCATACACTTTACGGCCTTAATTGTGCCAATTTTCAATTGTTAGTCAATTCTAAAATTGTTAGCCAATTATACAATTTTTAGCCAAACATACAATTTTTAACCAATTATACAACTTGTAGCCAATTATACAATTGTTAGCAATTATACAATCTTTAGCCAATTATATAATTGTTGGCAATAATACAATTGTTGGCCAATTAAACAGTTGTTAGCCAATTATAGCTAATCACCATAATTGAATATATTCACGAGCCTAGATTGTGCTAAGTTTGAAGTGCTAGTCAATTTCATCTAATCCCCTGAGTTGAATACATCAACGGTAATGAACGAGACTAAACATGAAAAAAAGTAAACCAAATGTAATTTACTTGGTTCAATACATTTTGCATTGTCATCATACTCATAAAATTGTGCTCAAACTCAAGCATGAAGCGTGCATTATAATTTGTAGGCCCTCCTTCACTAAATGGAGTAGCAGCGCGAATGAAATTGAAGGGTGGACAGCACTA
>VCRD01001048.1:136456-147455 GCA_006783055.1 Trinorchestia longiramus | reverse complement strand
ACAGAGGCGATTACGATCCAGTAGTTTACTATATGAAGGGTGGACAGCACTAGTGGACTACTTGCATTTTTTCCCACGGGAAAAAATGCAAGTAGTCCACTAGTGCTGTCACCCTTCAATTAAGAAAAATCGAATAGACGTTGTAGTCCATACTGAGGAGAAGGGTTCATGGCCCGCTGCCTCTATATTTCAGCACACACCCGCGTATTTTACTACGAAGCATAAGAGTGGCCGATGGTCAGATAGCTCGTTCAGAGGGAGAAGTTCCTAGTTCTACCGTTCTAATTTTATTTACATAATTTGCCATAGAACAAGAACGAGTGTACGCGAGTGTCAGCTTTTTCAACCTTAACCTTTACGGGACTCGACCATTTTGAACTCTTGGGAAATAGATAACTCGTTTATTTTTGATAAGAGTCAAGAAATAATTAATATTGGAGTGTTATCACTTCCAATCCTTAGTAACTTTCATTAAGGTCATCTAGCGTCCCTACGAGCCTCCACCTCAAGTTGCACGACAGAAGACACGAGCAGTCATAGGAAGCAGCATGAGTACTTTCATGATTTTAGCATTCATAATTGAGTACTCAATTCCGTGCACAATACTAATTCTGTACCGTCTGACACGCTATTGTCCGATGATGTACTGTGTGATACACCCGTACATAGAATATTTATTTTATTTACAGTCATATCTGAAGCCTAAAACCACCACAAGCACTGAAATGCTCACTGAATTCTACAAAAGGAACATGTGACAGACTACGCAACCTGGTCACTGCTAAAAACATGTGCAACAACGGCGGATGACGAAGTTTTTAGTAAATGCTATATTATTAGTGATAAAACTATTTTTTATCTTGCATTGAGCCCAATCTTGTTTGAAAAAACAGCATAGACAACTAAACCCAAGCGTGAAACCTGCACCAGATACATGCTGAGATTTCTTCCAGAAATTAGTATCTAAGAACGGAATGACGTTCATTTTTGTGTGTCCGCCAAGCGTTAAACACAATCACAGTACTTCTTTTTTACTTCATTACTTCTCTTTCTTCATTCATAGTGAGATAACTAACACTTCAGAGAATCCTATACACTTCCCATCTTTCAAGCTCTGACATAACATACATCGTTACTTAATACACATACTTATATAATATACATGGTTAAATAATACACAAAGGCACTTACCTCTTTTTGGCAAGTGTAGCCAGCTTTTTTGGCCAGATCTCTTGCTACTTGCCTCCTCTCTATTCTGTACTAGATTTAGGCTTACTAGCTTGTTTAAAATACGAAGCCCTCCCCCCCCCCACACACACACACATGGCGCAAAAACCCTCAACTGAAGCAGGCAGAAGAACGACACAATTTACAACAAAATTTCGATGCACTATCTGTTGTTGACTCCGCTATCTTCGCCACTCACGCCTAAGTTTTCTGGTGTGAGCTTCAGAGTAAAGAGCCGGAATATGCGCATATTTAGTGTAGAGAATTTGAGTGCACGTAAAAATATTAAACGTGTCTAGAGACCTCGAGGTCACGTGGTCAGTATGGACGGGAAATCCCTTCGACCGTGAGGCAGTGGTTAGTAGTCCGCGTGAAGAGCCGAGCGAAATGATGTCTGAGGACGAAATGCCCTCACTTGCTCTGTGGTGAGCCCATGTGGTTGCTTAAACCTTTCACGACCAAATTGGTTTCATACTGATATTGCGTAAATTACTACTTAACACGTTTGTTGCGATGCGACCCACCGGTGGGTCACTTAGGTTAGGTTCTGTAATTTTTTCAGATCCTTCTAGTGACTATGCGTACAAAGTGAAGTTTTACACCAATCAGGCAATCGTAACAAACATGTTAATTACCGTAATTTTGAACGAAATATTTAGAATATGAGAATAAGGGGATTGATTTTTAAAGTTTGTTTGGGACATATTAACCCAGCGGTAGCGAAACGGTTAATGAGACGCAGACGAGGTACAGCACCGTCTAGAGTCTAGACGATATGAAGACGAGGCTTTAGAACTCGGTGTTTTTCAAGGTGGTCCGTACCGCCCCCCTGGAGGCGTTGAGAAAATGCAAAAGGGCGGTAGGAGGGTACGCCTTGAATGGGGGGGGCGTAATTACTGTATCACATACAGTAATATAATCATTAGGTGGCGGTGGAAAATCAAATAGTGTCCTATGGGGGCGGTGATCGAAAAAACTGAGAAACACTGCTTTAGATTATAGGAGATGCTCCGTCACCGGCCTTCTTTGCGGCTTAATGAAACCCTCATACTTCAGACGGTTGAGTCATACCTCTACACCCTCCCACCACGTTTTCATTCCTCCGTTTCCAACAGTCATACCTTCCATTTGATGCATTTCTACATACGCACCTACTATTTGATGTAATCCTCTGTACCCACTTTCCATTTGATGCATCCCATCGTACGCATTTTGAATTTGAAGCATTTCCATGCACCGCCTTTTTTGTTTAACAATATTCTTCCACACACTTTTTTCATTCGCATCTCATACCTCAGCATCTCCTATTTTTAGAGATTGTAATCGCCATCTGTACATCTATCTGTTCTAGTCAAATATCCATCCCCCTCTACCAGTCTACCAGCCTGACATGCTGGACCTCCACCACCAATCTACCAGTCTACCAGTCTGACATGCTGGACTACCACACATCTACCAGTCTACCAGCCTGACATGCTGGACCTCCACCACCAATCTACCAGCCTGACATGCTGGACCTCCACCATCAATCTACCAGTCTACCAGCCTGACATGCTGGACTACCACCACTAATCTACCAGTCTACCAGCCTGACATGCTGGACTACCACCCATCTACCAGGAGTCCAGGTTCAGTAGATTAAAAAACACAGTTTCTGCGTTCATGGGAAGCGGTGCTATGTTGTTGACACCACTGATGTCTTTCTTCATCAGTGACAGCCCAGGTAAATCTTCAATAAAAACAAACCGTTTCTGAGACTGTATTCATTTCTTAAGGAATAAAATGGACTCAACGAAGGTAAAATGAATGAAACAATTGGGTTAATTATAACGATCGCTATTATTAAGCAAGTTATATGACAATGATGGAGTTATACACATGATGGGCACTAGGTACAGCAACGGTGGGAACCATTGGTGGGAACAGTAAGCAGCGCGATAAACAGAACGGCAACATACAACAAATATGAAGGTAATCCAAATACACGTACTTAACAAACAGAACTGAACATCCCGGAGAGGAAGATATAAGGAGACCAAAACGATACATAACGGTATTGACTGCTTCAAAACGGCCGGGGTTGCGTTCCGAATGACACTGTCTGTTCCACGGAAACAGGTTTATAGAACTGATTCTTTCACACTTTTTGAGAATGTTATCAAATTGAGTGAATAGAAGGTTTTTTCTGCACATGTAACGCCTGACTAACCCTGTACATGTAACGCCTGACTAACCCTGTACATGTAACGCCTGACTAACCCTGTATATGTAACACCTGACTATCCCTGTACATGTAACGCCTGACTAACCCTGCACATGTAACCCCTGACTAACCCTGTACATATAACGCCTGACTAACCCTGTATATGTAACCCCTGACTAACCCTGTACATGTAACGCCTGACTAACCATGTACATGTAACGCCTGACTAACCCTGTACATGTAACGCCTGACTAACCATGTATAACGTCTGACTAACCCTGTACATGTAAAGCCTGACTAACCCTGTACATGTAACGCCTGACTAACCCTGTACATGTAACACCTGACACGTAACACTAACTTCACAATGAGGAAGTAGTGTAGTTGTGCGTCCGTGACAGTGTCCCGGTATGAGAACCATGCCTCGACACCCGCACACCGCGACACAACGGTGATCGTAAACACCCACTTCCAGGGAGGAGGGGCAAATGAGGGAATTCTTGGCCAACTGAGGAAAGGGGCCCACTATTTCAAGTTAAACTTCAAGAGTTGAAAGACAAGCCTCCGAAAATCCCTAGGAATTTATAAGAATTTTCAGTGAGGTGAGCTTTAAAAAAAACATCGAGTGTAACAAAAATATTCAACACTGAAATTGTTCTTTTGGACATACAAAAAAAAACACAACTAAGCATGGAACGCATACGGTTTAGGGAGAAAAAACACGTTTTATTTGAACAGAGCTGTAGATTTCGTTTTCTCTTAAAAAAAGTGAACCCAGTCGAAGGTGGCAATCTAAAGTTATTCCAAAGGATTCCCAGAACCAGTGTAGCTTACTTTGCAATGCGCCGTGAAGGCCTCTCAAACAGAGAGAAGCCTTCTGTCCTACACGCCAGACAATAACGAGAAAATCATCTGCAAAAAATTTACTAATTCTCTCCTATTCAAGACAATGGAGAATGAGAGCAAGAAATCATTAACATTAAGTAAAAAGTTACTCGTATCAAATCCCACTTGGTAAACTCATGTATGCATGAACACTTCCTAAAGACATGAGTTGAGTCAAGTTCAACATAAGAGAACAACAGAAAACTTATTACAAGACAACGCAATAACAATTTATTGGAACAGAGATGGGAGGTCTGGTACTCAAGTTCAAGATCGTCAACATAGGGCATTTTGGTCGACAATATCTCGTAAGCGTCAACTTAAAAGCACTGAGGAAGAGAAGAAATTTATTTTTGAGCGTTCACTCTACGAACATTTTCATCTACTTTATATCACAAGGGCCTGCAGGAATGACAATTACAAACAGGCAACTGAAAACTACGAACAGGCAACTGAACCTTACGAAGAGGCAACTGAAAATATGAAAAGGCAATTGGAAAAATACGAAAAGGCAGTTGGAACAATCAACAAAAATGGCCCACTTGAACCTCCACAGACATCAACAACATGGAAACACTTCAGAAAAAGATCAGTAAATATCAACATTGACACGTCAAAAATATCAATTACAGGGTGTTCCAAACAAATAGAATACTCCTTGATTAAAGTTCGAAACATAGATCAAAATTTTCTTTCATGCCATTTAATTTTCTATGATTTACATTTTTAGTCGTATGTGTAAGTCAATAAACCAATCAACACCTAAATCGAAACAAAATATCGAAAAAATGAGCAGTTAAAGAGTACAGTTTTGTTCCACTCCGTACTTTGTTGGCCAAAACGAAGAGGAAAATGGAAACGCATTAAGAAACTTAGGCAGAATGAGAACATGTCAAACCTACGCGGCGTGTTTCGTGCAGGCCTGTTTCGTTTCTACATCTCGCGGGGATGCTTTGTAAAATAAATAAAAATTTAGTACGCAAGCGATGCTTCTCAAGTTCAAGGCAAGAAAACATCACGATAGTGGCTTAAAACCTGTTATTATTCATCGCATGGTAGAATTAGGGCAGATTAACGAAGAAAATAAGCAAAACGCCGCAACCCAACAATCTCCTTCATTGAGCGTCGTAATCGGGGCATCTCTAACTCGTTTACGACAGGTAAATACTCTAGGTATTGCTTTGGCAAATTAATAGCATTATAATGTTTTTCATAACCTCGAAGTCCGCAGTGCAAGAAGCGAATTTCCTCCACTTAATGTCTAAGATAAGTTTGCGAAACACTTCGCTTGGTGGAATATCAAATACATTCTGAATTTGCAACGTGATTTAAATTATACCTATATTTCATCAGGGTCTTGTAAAATACTATGCTTCATGTTACACTCGTATGTTAGTAGGGTTCTGGATCAATGCTACACTTCAACCTATACTTTTATTTTATTTTAGGACCTTTTATACCTGCCATGCTTGAAATAATACTCATATTTCATGACTTTGTACACATGTTCGCAAAAATTTGAACAAGTCTCATGTATTTTCATCACAAAGTTGAGATTCTATTTATTTCTACCGTTCTAGTTGAGGCAAATTTTAAGCAACCTTCAGAAACATCCGTAAATGAGCTTAATCTGTCGGCGCAAAATGCTTAAAAAATGCAGAAACTTCAACTTGCCTCAAGCCAGAATTGCATGTTTTTTTAGAGTATGGTATAAAGGAACGTCTTTTAGGATCTCGAATGAAGTTCTGTGGGCATGCAGACGAGGACAGACATAATGAATATACAGGGTGTTCATAAAGTCTCGTCACCATTTCAAAAATTTATTACAAATGCAATTGATAAGATATTTTATTCAGATTTGTTCTACTGTATTCAGTGGTTACTAAAGTTTTTAATCACATTTTGCCTTTGTGTGTTTCAAAGAACCTATTTGTGAAAGAGGTGCTGTAGAAACTTTGAGACTTTATGGACACCTTGTATATTCTTTCTTTCTTGAAAGGAGAATTCGTCTCTAAAATGAAGCTAAGAATAACGTAACCGTACATGGCCATGGAGGAGCACAACCGCACATCGCCGTGGAGAACAACTGCACATCGCTATGAAGGAAAACAACCGCACATCATCATGAAGGAGAACAACAGCACATCATCATGGAGAACAACCGCACATCATCATGGAGAACAACCGCACATCATCATGAAGGAGAACAACCGCACATCATCATGAAGGAGAACAACTGCACATCATCATGAAGGAGAACAACCGCACATCGCCATGAAGGAAAACAACCGCACATCGCCATGAAGGAAAACAATCGCACATCGCCATGGAGAACAACCGCACATCATCATGAAGAAGAACAACCGCACATCGCCATGAAGGGGAGACGAGGATAGCCAAGTCTCGTCGACTGAACCACTGCAACTATAACATGCGCGTCGTCTTTACGCTCTAAACAAACGCACAATTAAAGGTACAGAAATAATCAGGAATATGTGAAGAGTAATAACCTGAGCAACAGCAGGCAGGTACAAAACAAAGGAGTTCTGGCCTATCTAACGACGGACCTTCATAGATTTCTATAAACAACGCTGCAGAACCGGCAGTGGGCGGTGATGTGTCGCACCACCGTCAACTGGATACCCAAACCATCATCTCCACTGTCATCCCTGTTTAACGAACTCAATGCATCATGATCACCCCCATACGTCATTTCATCATCATATACCATCTAATTATCATGGCACTTCATTATCATATGTTATTTGTGTATCTTCATCATATGTGATCTGATTATAATTGCCTTATTGGTACGTAACAAACCAATGTTGCGTGGGAGGCAGTTGGGGCAGGGGAGACTAATTTCAGTATTTTGTTGATAAAAATGAGTTTTTTCTTGCCTTAAAACCCGTCACTCAAGACGCCAGCAGCAGCCCATATCTTAATTTAGAATAACAACAACTAGAAGCGTTTTTTAAAGGAAATTCATGACAGGTGTAGTGCACAGAAGTACTTAGCAGAATTCTCCCTTTTAACCAAACACTCTGCACCAATGACCACTTGCACCACAGAAAGCCACCATATCACCCACACAAACAGCGATGAACCTGCACTGCTTGCTGGCAAACTAAATGCGCATCTGAGCTTGTCCTTGTTGCATCAGTTCTGTTATCTCTAACTCGTAACTGAGATAACGTAACTGAGATAACGTAACGCCAGCAGTACGCCTTGATCGAATTATCCGCATTGTCACAATGGTCTCAGTTTTAATCACTATCTTCAACAACTATCACGACTTCTTGACTCACGATTGGCTTACACTGAGGGATGGCACCAATGTTTCAAGTCCGAAAACAATGATTTATTAATTTATTAACTTTAATCCATTTCATGTATTTTGTTATCACCTCTGTTCTAAGAACTGTGGTGTTCTTCACGAGATGCCTGGATGTTATTCTGTTCTTCCCAGCAGGCGCAGCTGCCACACATCAACTGGAGGTCACGTCAACAGCGTCTTCCAAAAAATATACTCGCTCTTTGACTACCCATTATTCATATATTTTGTTTCAAGTCTTTACTAACATAGATGCCTCTCAAATAAGTTAAATGAAGAAAAATAACATCAAGTTTAAGAAAATTGAACGTCAAAACGAAAAGTTTTAATATTCTTCCTCCTAGTCCAGTCTCTCCCTAGTACTGGGCAGTCCAAAAGGCAGTACAAGCAAGCAACTTGTCTTGCACTACCGTACAAATGCAGCAGTCTCCAATCAGCAATTCAAACAAGGACTTCATTTCAAAACAAAGCAATGAAATAAATGAGTAATGAGCAGTCAGAGAGTGGGTACATTTTTGGGGGGCACTGCATACATGTTTTCCCTAAACGTGTCTCCAGACTTGGACGGGTAAACAAGCTCAAAACTCAAGCATCCAAAACCAGCTACAGACTTCTGGAATGCCCCATGAAATCTGCAGTCTATAATTGATAACCAAAAAAGCATTATAATAAACAAATGAAAAATTGGTTGAATATGAAACATTTTAGCAGCAATAATGATTAATGAAGAGGCTAAAGCAATCCGTTCCTCATCTGCTGCTCCGCAGACGTGCATCGTATTCTCTTACATCTCTAAAACAAGCCCACGATTAACCCTTTCACGACCAAATTATTTTCATACTGATCAAAATATTGTGTAAATTACCACTTATCTTTACCAATCTGTAAGTAATTTTGAACGAAACATTTAGAATATGGGACTAACGGGAATGATTTTTACAGTTTGTTTGAGACATATTAACCCAGCGGTAGCGAAAGGGTCAAGGTGTGGGAGTCATTGTGCGGCAAGTACCCATCAGCAGCATGAAATACATTATTTTCCTAAAAATATTACGATAATAGTAAAATGAAAGATTTTGTTCGCAAGAAAAAGCTATTTTCTCCACTCGAGCCCGCAAAACAACGCAGCACAAACAACGACGTAAGAGCGTAAGCATTTTATGGCTCGAACTTGGCGTGACACAAGAGTTGCTGTTGAAGAGAAGGTAAAATAGGAGCATCAGCTTTACGACAAGGTTTACCTTATACTTCAACATTTCATCTAGTCTCTGTGTAGAGACGTTGTGCGGGGACACAGATAGCAGGAGCTCGTCTAGTTCAGCTCTGAGCTGTCAGATACAGAAAAATAGTCTCCAAGAAATACAGGACATTTATTCACCGAAAAAAACTGATCACTTTAAAGAAACTTGCCTCACAATTTACCAATTATCAATTCGGTAACTTGGGAAACCTACACATACAAAACACACACACATACATACATACGCTTCACTTTGTGAGCAGTCAAATATCTCGACTAATAACAACTCAGAGGAAGAAATATTTATCAAATATATCTGTATATAACACTAAGGACACAAACTATCAACATTACAAAAAGCCAAATACAGAAACACAGATACCGACCAATTGCTAAACCAATTGTAAGCGAAATATATAAACGAACAAGAAATATATAAACGCTTGTACAAGCCGAACACAAGCTAACGCCATGAAACCCACAATACAGTGCTAATCTAACCGAGTCGGGGAGGTAAAAACCTATCTGTATTTTCAAATATGTCGAAATGTAAAGGTCAAAGATGTGCATACTCCAAACCCCTTCATATTGGCCGATGTGTGGACCCCACATCCCATCAATAGGGTTGACCTGATGATGTGTGAACCCCACACTTTACCTTCATGGTGACATGCACAGTAGTACACATCCATCACTAAACGCACGTAATTATTACTGTGGGACACAGAAATAAGATCAGAATCATGAACATCATATGGAGAGAAAAGAACTACGCAGCACAAATATTGAAAGTATGCCAGTAACGTCCATGCAGATGGTGGTGGTGGACCACCCTCCATCGAATCAATATAAAACCCCACAACAGATTCCCACAGCCACTGTTGCTGACTCGACAGCGGGTAACACAGGACATTTAAGAGGAGGACCACCTCCTTTAGGGAAACTCATTCAGGCAATAATAACTGACATACCTCTATGTAAGAGGCTCGGGAATCCTACTCAGCTACAAAAAACGCTGAAGTCCTGAAGATACAATAAAAGACTAGCCTCTCTAGCGCACACTTCCGGTAGAATGCGTAGAAAGAGGCAAGGAGTATAGAGGACAGAAGTGGAGAAAAGGTCGAATGGCTAAGAGAAAGTAGAAGGTAGAAAAATCAGGTACAACCCACTTAGTCTGCCCAGCAGAAATTAAAATGTTTTTCCTATAGTCTAGACGGAACCACACCACTTACAACAGTATTGTACGGCCATGAACTAGTGCCATAAGCAACTCCTAGCTTGAACTTGAAGCGCACGTGGGCTCACAATCATCTACAGGGTCAACTTATGTTCCTGTGTTCCCTGACGTAACAATGAGAATTGCGTTGCGCTGCACTCAGGCCGTGAGAGTTGTTCCGTAATATGGAAGGTGCGAAGTCTTCGAGTTTTACCTTGAATTTCTAAAGGTATTTGAATGATTGAAGTTTTACAAACGAAGGAAACCGTTAACACAAAATGAAAAAGAAACTTAAATCTGATCAAGTTACAATGGGGCCAAAGAAAACCTGAACCATAATGGAAAGTTCAGTGTTGTGGACAGCTGGGGCACAATGGTTAGAGATCGTGGCCATTCCACACATTTCTGACATAGCTGAGAATTTGACACAGCTGTGACGCTATTCGACATCATTCAACGTATACAGTTGAGAATTTTATGTAGCTCTGTGATTCGTATTTGTTAATTAGAACGATCTGTGGTAACACCACAGCGAGTTGAGTATTTCAGTATGTATGCAATCACGAAAAAAATTCAAACGCACGTAATGGGATTAAGGAATTAAACAATTTCATGGAAGAAGACGCTGAACAAACGCACAGAATTTGGCGCTTTCATTGCATGGGATACGTACATATATGGCGCAAAAAATATTCAACTTTACAGAAGGGAACAGCGAAACAATGCAAGGAAATGGGTCATTTGATGGAACGGAACAGCGAAGCAACGCAAGGAAGTCATTTGTCGGAAGGGGATAGCGAAGCAACGCAAGGAAATGGGCCATTTGATGGGAGGGAACAGCGAAGCAACGCAAGGAAATGATCATTTAATGGGAGGGAACAGCGAAGCAACGCA
>VCRD01001048.1:116610-128678 GCA_006783055.1 Trinorchestia longiramus | reverse complement strand
GAGGGGCGTCAGAGGGGCAGGTAAGTGCAGTCAGAGTAGGATTCCCACACGTGGCAGTCTGCAGGCAGGAGACCAAAAATACGAGAACTGTGAGACATTTCTTTGTATGGATATGAAGAAAAAAAGATGTACAAAAGGCTAAGATATAAAAAACGTAACGTAGCAAAGATTTACAGAAACGAACCGACGTGGCGAAGCCATAAAGAAACCGTAGCTACGACATGGAGAAAATAATCAACAAGACTGCAACCAACCGGTTACTTATTTCAAGTTGACTTTTTGTCTACCAACAGTAGAACACTACCGTCGTGTTCAGAGCTCACAAGTTAACTCTGTTTACTGCAAACACGACAGTGATTAACACGTTTGTTGCGATTGCCTGATTGGTGTAAAACTTCACTTTGTACGCATAGTCACTAGAAGGATCTGAAAAAATTACAGAACCTAACCTAAGTGACCCACCGGTGGGTCGCATCGCAACAAACGTGTTAACACGTTTCCTGCGATGGGACCTACCGGTGGGTCACTTAGGTTAGGTTCTGTAATTTTTTCCAAATCTTTTAGTGATTCTGTGTACTAGATAAAGATTTGTACCGGCTAGGCAACTGCAGGAAACGTGTTAACGCTCGCTATCGCCGTGTTTCCAGCAAGCAGAAGTAACCTTGCTTGCTGTTAACACTTTGGTTGGTCGCAGAGCCGTTGTCAGTAGACAACGGGTTAAGCTGGGCATCTTGGTGAAAATGGTAAAAAATTTCGATTTTCGCTTTTTGAGTCGTGATTCTTATGGTGACAAAAAAGGAGCACGATATTTTGTAGATATTAATTTTCTCTTTCCAAAACTCTATTTACTTTTGTTCTAGCATGAAAACTGTAGATCGATTTGGGTCAAAAATGCAAAAAATACCTTATTTCCCCCTGAAATCGCCATTATTTCGAAAAAATAGAAAACCTACATGAATAAATGCGTTCCAAATCCAATTTTATCTACTATGTTGCGCTTAGTTTCATCGCACCATGCATTTAAGCTTTTCACCAAGATGCCCCCTTAAAGAACAGATAAACGATAAAAATGCAAGCTAATGTAAGCCACGTGTGTGCAAGTCAGATCATGCTTAATTAAGGAATATCAGTGGTATATTGTCGCAACGATGGAGCGATACAAAGTTCTTGAACTTGAGATGTCGCGATGCTCAGTTGGTTCATCATCAAGGCATGTAATGGGCATAAATAATAGGTTGGCAGTCATGAAGGCATGCAATGGGCATAAATAATAGGTGGGCTGTCATGAAGGCATGCAATGGGCATAAATAATAGGTGGGCTGTAATCAAGGCATGTAATGGGTATAAATAATAGGTTGGCTGTCATCAAGGCATGTAATGGGTATAAATAATAGGTTGGCTGTCATCAAGGCATGTAATGGGCATAAATAAGATGCCGGTGCACGAAGAGAGATACTAGCGACAATGCTTGCATCAACAAGTTGCTTCCGCACTCGTGCATATCTTCACGACCTCCAAAATGTACCCCCAAATCCGTAGGATGTACTGCAGACAGGACCCAGTTTTGTACCTAGTATACGGTGGGTTAAAATACAGGCCCATTTTATACAGGGTGGCCCATAAGTTACTGACCCTTTTAAAAACGCGATAACTATAAAACTAGTTAACATGGATAAGTGTTAACACGTTTCCTACGATTGCCTAGCCGGTGCAAATCTTTACTTTGTACACATAGTCCCTAAAAAGCTTTGAAAAAATTACAGAACCTAACCTGAGTGACCCACCGGTGGGTCACTTCGCAGGAAATGTGTTAACTGTTGGTTGTATCGATACAAAAAAAAACTTTAAAACCCCGTCTTCAATATAGAAGTAACATTATCTCTTAACCATTCTTAGCTTTATAGTTATAGTGTTTTTAAAAAGTTCAGTAACTTATGGGCCACTCTGTATTTGCTATAACGCTCTGTATGTTAGGGGCACAAAATTGGAAGAAATATTCAAAGAGGCAAAGAATCGAGTCATTCACAGGTGTAGGCGTACAGAATAACTGACCGCGTAATTCAGCGTAGGAAGTAGCAGCCATTTTCATTAAATATTGCAACCTGCAATCACTGAAAACTGCACTAGCGTATTCACTTAATGATAGCTTGCCAAGCAGCTCTTTATTCATTAATATTGTAGCCCAAGCGTGTTGAAGAACCAGCGAAAAACAAAAACACCAACAAAGGAAAAGGCCAACATAAGGAATGAATCAGACGCGATAAGACAAAATCCAAATTGAATATTTCCACCCAACCGACACCTTAATTCTTTTAGATATTTGACTCGAAGGCCCAACATTGCCTGTAACTGCAGCTTGAGCCAAGACAATCACCTGCTCAAGAGAACGCACTTTTGGTCCAGTCCGCGGAAGCGTTCAGAGCAAATCCATCATCGGTTGAGAACACGAGCGATATCTGCGGCCCGCAACTCTTGCCATTCGACCAGACCGTAGACTACAGCTGGAGCACGCGTGGTCACAGGTGGTGCCAGGTAAAGAAAACTGGCTGCTCATATTGACGTGGTCACAAACGTTGGCTAGAGTAGACACGCGGTAGCTGCTTGAGTGAATCGGCAGGTGGTCACAAACGTTCGACAGATGGTCACACATGTTTAGCTGAGCTGACAAATGGTCACAAACACTTGCTTGCGTAGAAAAATTGTGACAACCCGGCAGACGGTCGTAGAGAAAAGAGATACGACCAGGAGTATCTACGTTTGTTCTGCGACCGCCGGAAGAGACGCGGTTGACCACAGTAGAGGGATGGTTACAAACGACTAAGGAGCTGGTGGAGGACAGATGGTTGCAGGCGATGGGCTGCTGGAGCTTGTGGCCGCACGAGCAACAATGACAGGCGAGAAGTTTCTGAGGGCAGTGAGGGTTGTGCGTTGAGTGGGAATGCCCACAGAGAGCTTCGTGGTAGTGGCACGCGACTCCAGCACGTGAACACACAGAGGTAGCTTCATGAGTGTGTTGGCAGCGCTCTTGCACGAGCGGTGAATGCGAACACACTGACAGAGGATGGGGGCACGCACAAGCATGCTTGTACTGGGTAAAGTGTCGACACAGAGCCCGAAAATGAGGGTCTGTATCAGACGTATCATGACAGAGAGTAGAGGACTGACAACTCGAGTCAGGTGAATGTTGACAGGTGACAGGCGAGTGTTGGCAGGTGACAGGCGAACGCTGGCACGAACTCGACACACTCTGATACAAATCACAATTCTGACACTGACAACGCTCGAGAAAGTGTGGACACAACTCAGGCGACCGCTGATTTTGACCAGCGTGTCTACTTGGGTTGGCTACATGCCTCACTGTACCAGGAAATCGCTGGCACGAAGACTGGACGTCAGGATGTTTGCAAGAGATGGGCCAATTTTGGCAGAGAGTGAGAGACCTACAGTGCCTGGCTGTGCGTCTGAGGCTTCCCTCTTGCACGCCCGATACCCCTGGCTGATCTGAACACAGGTGCCGGGATGCTAGAACGTCTGTTTCTCCGTCACTGCTGCCAGGCTGGGATTTCTGACTTCCGTGTCGCGATTCACTCAAGTCCCGAGCACTGGTGACGTCTCTAGTGGTTGGTTCCGGGACAACGGCATCTTGGATAGCCTGCTTACTCTCAATGTGTTCGTCACAAGCGTTGTTGTTGCCTGGTGCGGATTCCTCACAACACCCAGGCACTGAACTAAAGACACGGGCCGTCAGATCACCTTCCCTAGTGAGAGTCTTGGTGCTCGTCGCATCATTTCTACCTGAAGTAAGAACATCACAAGGTGCGGGAGCTTCTGTACCAGAACACAGAGTTTCTGGTTTGCTTTCGTGAGTACGACTGTCCACAGCAGTTACATTGCTGCCTCCTGACATTCGACACTGTTCCGAAATGTTAGGACCAGTTACTTTGGTGGCCACACTGGTCATTTTAGAAGCAACACACCGGATCACTGGCTTACACTCAAGAACAAGTCTTTTAGTTGTGGTGGTGATATCGGACTCCGGTGAGGACTTGTGACAGTCCAGTTTGGACTGGATGAGTCCCCATATGCTGCTGCGACAGCCCCGTGAGCTCTGGTGTCGGTTCGACAGAGTGGCGTAGAGGAAGTCGTGTTCTGCCTGTCGGCAACCACTGCGGCCGACAACAGCCGTCGGTTCTTGACGGCCAAATTTCCGACGACGGATTGGCGACAGCAGCAAAGACCGACAGAGGGACGAGGAAGAGGAGGAGGAGGAGGGAGAGGTGCAGCGTAGGTGCATCTGATGGAGGCAGCAGCTGCAGGGATGTGAGCATGACGGGGGTATCAGGTGCACCACACACAAGCAGCTGCGATGCGCAACAGCAGACTGGCACAACAGGTGTAGTGCAGGTGCATTGCGGGTGTCAGATGCAGACTGACACGGCAGGTGCAGAGCAGATGCATTGCAGGTGTCAGACGGAGGTTGGCGGCACGCTGCAGTGCCGTAACCGGACGAGCTGCCGTCAGATGCCGAGTCAGCTGCCCGCAACGGAAGCTGCACTGCGCCACGATCAGCTGCAGACCGAGCATCAGGTGCAAGAGACCGAGAATCAGATGCAGGAGACCGAGTTTTGGGAGCAGGAAGCCGAACTTCAGGTGTAAGGGAACGTGCATCAGGTGCAGGAGGCCGAATTTCAGGTATAAGGGACAGAGCGTCAGATACATGAGGCCGAGTATCAGATGCATGGAGTAAAGTGTCATGCGTAAGGGGCCGCGTGTCATGTGCAGGAGGCAGCAGGTGCACTGCAGGAGACCGCGTGTCAGGTGCAGGAGGCAGCAGGTGTACTGCAGGAGACCGCGTGTCAGGTGCAGGAGGCAGCAGGTGCACTGCAGGAGACCGCGTGTCAGGTGCAGGAGGCAGCAGGTGCACTGCAGGAGACCGCGTGTCAGGTGCAGGAGACCGCGTGTCAGGTGCAGGAGGCAGCAGGTGCACTGCAGGAGACCGCGTGTCAGGTGCAGGAGGCAGCAGGTGCACTGGAGCTAGGCAGGTGTCAGGTGCACGACGCAGTTGGCGCAGAGGAACTGTCCGACATGAGGCGGTAGCGGCCGACATAACGCTCAGGACAGTGCACGTCTGCGAGCAAAACGATCGGGACGTGCTGGCCACAACGTGCAAACGTAGCCAATCAGGCACATGCCACGGCCACAACAGCAAGGAGCAATCGCAACCGTTACAAAATCAGCCAATAGCAGTCCAGAAACGTTAACAGGCCGAATGGTAGTCCAGAACCCGCAGCGCGTTAACCAATCACAATTGAGAAGACACGGGCGTGTACAGCCAATGAGAGAACACACGATGCACAGTACAACGTAAGCCACGTAAACCACCCGAATATTTGTTTTCTTGCAAAATTTGTTCATGATTAACAAAAAAAAGCGAAGCAGAAATCAAATATTTTCATACAATAATGAACGCGTAAAATGCAAAAAAACGTAAAACTCCGTGGATCAGTAAGGTTGGACTCGCGTTCGTGATGTCAATTCGCGAAATACATCATAAGATTATAAGGAATGAATTTATATAGAAATAAAAGAATGGTCAGCAGCAAACAACGTACACAGCAGAACGGCGAGCGTCAATCAACATGTGGCGTGAATAAAATTGAGGTGATGCCCAAAAATAATTTTGAAGGTTGATGAGGTCGATGGTGAAGTAATTTAGATACACATGACGAAATTCACATTGACAACACAGCAAGTACATTCAGAGCAACACAAACACACGGTAATTGTGATCGCAAGATGCGTCTAAGAATACAGAGAGAAGCATCGTGAAGCAGCACGTCCAGTAAATATAAATACACATTTAGATATGTTTCAATAAATGGAGCATGATTACAGAAGACAAAGTGTATGGTGAGGTAACATTCACGAATAGTCGTAGAAATAAACACGAATATTGAAGCAAGAGGATATAAGAGTAGGTAACCGTTTGTTCGTAGGTGGAGTGAAGCGGTCCCAGTGGGGCAGCATGGAAGATCAAAGCAAGTTATATTAACATTAGTTCATAGAAATATGGACTTCAATGTTTTGTTCCTAAGCAAGAAAATAACTAGAAACGAACAAAAAATGTTCTGCAACCTTCTACCGATCACATGTTTTCTCTGAACACAGAAATCAACACAAGCACACGCTGTTCACTAGCTGATCACACTGCCGGCAGCGTCTAAACAAGCAGAACCGTAACATGTTCTCAGAGTTCTGTAACTGTTAAGTGTAGTGCTGGGTTCATAAACACCTTAGGTTTTCCTTGGCACGCTTTTTCAAAGGAGATTTCAGGGTCCATTTGGACGGTGAAGAGTTAAGTGAGGTCTGAGGGAACGTTTGAACCAATCACAAACAGAAATTTTTACCATCAGTTTAGACTCATTTCGAGACTTCTGACAGGCTCAGGCATTCCTCCAGACCTCGTTAACGCAGCTCTTTCAAGGCGATACTGGCCTAATAAAGAATAACAATATAAAGCGCTATTGACACAATTTCATGTCAATTTATACAACAAGAACAGAACTCAGCTTGACTTTGATGTCATCACTTTACGAAACTCTCGAGTGCCTCACTAAACTCGAACTACGAAATTCCCTTTACCTTAAGAATTAAGGAACATGAAATCCGTGGTAATTTCCATACGTCTAGATATTTGTATTTCCCACAGAGGCGATAACAAATTAAGTACGTAGTTTAATTGCGAAGTATGAGAGTGACAGAAACAGTCCTTACCTCGCTGAAAGTTATCGGCACATGACCCAAACTAAACCGTGCGATTACTTATATAAGTATTATTACATAAATGTCATGACCGTAACAATATTCTCAACCGTGAATAATTAACTGTGAAACGAATGTGATGATGTAGGGAATTCTCAAAGGTGTAGTGTAGGGAATGGGAAAAGTAGTTTATTTACCCATGAATCCGGTACTTGGTAATAGTCGTGTGGTGTAGGGAACGTTGTGAAGTGTATTACAATGTACAGTGCCGTCCGATGAATGGTAAAGAGGAGCAGAAGTAACAAAAGAGTCTGCAATCACCACATGTTACTGACACGCTCGCTGCAAATCAGGAACTTGAGCGAACGTCAAAATACAAAGGACCATTTATGTATGAATAATAGGGGCAGCCAGCACCCAGGAGTTACAGCTTTACCTTCCAACACTTGTTCCCCCATGTGCCTTACTGAAGGAGACGACTGTAATCTGAGCATACTCTGTGGTGTTCAGTTTAGTGTACATTAATTATGCAGGTACTGCAATCAAAGATCTTGACTATAGGAATGAATAATGCATCATTCTTTTGCGTATTCGAACAAGGCATATGAGCAATAGGCAAGATAAGAGCGTACCATAGAAAACGGGATGTTTCGTGAAGTTTCGAAGGCGGACCGCAATGTACCGCAGCAACGAGACGGCTGTTAACTTAACACGTTGACTCCGATTGCCTGATTGGTGTAAAACTTCACTTTGTACGCATAGTCACTAGAAGGATCTGAAAAAATTAGAGAACCTAACCTAAGTGGTACACATACGTACCACTTCGAAGTCAACGTATTAACGTCAGTTCAAAAGATTCTTTAGTTGTGAACCAATCGCTTATTCTCTTCCTACAAGCCTACTTCCAATGAACAGCAGTCGATCTTCACACATTGATTGCGGTGTGACCCACCGGTGGGTCACTCAGGTTAGGTTCTGTAATTTTTTCAAAGCTTTCTAGTGACTGTATGTACAAAGTAAAGATTTAGACCGGCTAGGCAACCGCAATGAATGTGTTAAACAGTTATAGGCGGCGATAAAAAGATTTTCTATTCTGTACCGGCAGCATATGAAAAATTGAGTCTTCCTACATTTTTCAGCTTGAACGAAGCGACCAGTTTTTCTTCCCTTCAATTCCTAGCCAACTCGTATCCTCGCAGACAAGTGACATTTCACAGATATTTCCGTAGGACCCTCAGCTATTGAAGTCTGAGTCACAAGTTGTACAGTTCTCACTTGCTGGCAAAGTATAGAAGTTGAACTTGCAAGTGCCAACGAGAAGAACACGGCTCACTCACGCACTCGAGTTCATGGTAAGCAAAGGTCTCTTGTCATGCAGAAACGTCTCTGTTGCATGCGGTTGAGGCGGTGTTGCAGCAGCTGTTACTGTGCACTAACTGCAGTACATGTGGAGGCAAGTGGCCTGTCGTGGTACGTCTCCTAGTCCTCAGAACCTTCAAGATCCCATGTGAAGCAATTCTCGCAGAAGACCTCATTAATTGTCTATCGTCGATGACCAACCGACAAAGGCCTCCCTCTCAAAGGCCTTCCTCCAAAGACTTCCTCTCAAAGGCCTCCCTCCGAAGACTTCCTCTCAAAGGCCTCCTTCCGAAGACTTCCTCTCAAAGGCCTCCTTCCGAAGACTTCCTCTCAAAGGCCTCCTTCCAAAGACTTCCTCTCAAATGCCTCCCTCCAAAGACTTCATCTCAAAGGCTTCCCTCCAAAGACTGCCTCTCAAAGGCTTCCCTCCAAAGACTGCCTCTCAAAGGCTTCCCTCCAAAGACTGCCTCTCAAAGGCTTCCCTCCAAAGACTGCCTCTCAAAGACCTCCCAACAAAGCCACACCAAAGAACCCCACCGCTCACCTGAGTCCCAGTCGCTCGTATCATGGTCTTCCTCCTCGTCCTCCGACTCATCATCATCGTCGTCTTCAGAGTCTCCAGGGGTCACAGAGCTCGGAGTCGAGCTGTCCGTGTGGGACACTGCAACACCAAAGTCACGTATTATTAGGTTGTTCGGAAAATAATGCCTAATTTCAGAACAAAATTGTAGTATGTTTTAATTAGTCCAAGTATGATCTTTGAACAGCCCCATCTCCCATCGATCAACCAGATCCTACATGCCTTGTTGGTAAAAAAAATTCTTCCGCTTTAAAGCAAGAAAATTCTTGAACGCAGATTCCACCTGTGCTTTAGATTTGCAACTTTTATTATCAAAAAATATGGTAGTCCGTGGGTGAAAAATCCAGAGAATATGGATAATGTCAGTGAAAGTAAAGTCTCGTATTCCGCAACGTGAGGTCGCGCATCGTCGTGCAGCAGAATTGGACCACGCCGATTCCACCAGGGTAGAACCCATGTTTCACACTGAACAGGCATTTCTTTGCATTGATTGCGAAAAACCTTTGATGTGATGCTCTAATTGAGTTTCAGGGAGCTGTAACGGACAACACCAATTGCTGACCACCAAACCGTCACCATGATCTTCAGCTGATGCAACTTTGGTTTTAGGAAATGTTTGGGTGACTCGTCACGATAAACCATTGAGCTGATCGGTTATGGATCATCATGAAGGATCCACTTACCGTCACAAGTGACTATTCGGTAGAGAAATGAATCATTGGTATTTCGCAAAACAAAATATCGAGCACACTTCAAAACGCCGAGCTTTTTGATTTTCACTAAGCTTATGCGTGACCCATTTATCAAACTTTTTGACCTTAGCAATTTGCTTCAGATGGTCTAACACCGTTGAAATACAGACACAGTTCCTGAGGCATTTCTCTGACACAGCGCTGTGAGTTTTGTTCAACAATTGTTTTCAAATGTTCATTATCAGGAGTGCATGGCCGTCCTCTAACTCCTTCATTTTTGAGGCTCTTACCACCATCACGGAATTTCGTCACCACAAGACAGGCTAAGCATCACACCAAGCCCGTCACAGAAGCTGAAACCATGGAGTTTATGAACCATTCTTAAATTCCCAGAAATATTGAGAAGCAGCTGTTCATTTTAGCTGACGTATTCTCCCGCCATCAAGTTCATGAACTTTGATTCCGTTGATTTTTTTACATTCCTTTAATCGTTTCAGTTTCTGTTCATGGCACCGCACTGTTTGTTTTCCCACTCTAAGTTTATTCCTGGTGACATAATGAGTGTAGATGAGGTATGCCGCCTGAGCGCAGGGTTCGAGACTTTGTGCCAGCTGAATGATGCATTCACAAGAGCCAAGCAGTAGAAGAGAGGGAAGCTTGTTCTCAAATGTAATGAGAACAGAATCTCAAAGCCGAGATACCTGAAAACCCCTTATTTTTCAAGCTACAAGAATACTTTTCTTTCGAAACTGCACCGTATTTAACATTCATTGACGAATTCAAGATAAATCATTGATGAGGGTAATTCTAAAACTTAACTGATCGCTTTATAATATTTATTAGAGGCTTCAAGCTAAAGCATTACTGAAGATGATTACAAGTTACAAGTAAGCCTGACTTTAATCAGATCGAAATAGATCGACGCTAGCAGTTAACAGCACGTCAGTTACAGCAATGACGTACACAGACACGTGCTAACGCGACAGATGGTACCTGGTCGTCCACAGGTGGTATCCTGCTGGTGGAGCAGGTGGTTGGTAGAGACAGGGCGTCCGCAGGGCTGCTGCTTGCACACACTCCACACTAGCTCCACCTGTTGTAAGAGATGCGACATTAGTGCTACCTGGTGTTATGCTGCAGTTAGTGTTGTGCTAGGATTGGTGTTGTGCTAGGATTGGTGCTGTGCTAGGATTGGTGCTGTGCTAGGATTGGTGTTGTGCTAGGATTGGTGCTGTGCTAGGATTGGTGTTGTGCTAGGATTGGTGTTGTGCTAGGATTGGTGCTGTTCTGGGGTTAGTTTTATGTTGGGGTTTGGGTAGTGTTTAGGTTTGTGTTGTGTTAGAGTCGGTGTTACGCTGGAGTTGGTGTACATGTGGTTTTTTTTTACTAGTGTCACCTAACGAGGAGTGTCACCTAACGAGGAGTGTCACCTAACGAGGAGTGTCACCTAACGAGGAGTGTCACCTAACGAGGAGTGTCACCTAACGAGGAGCGTCACCTAACGAGGAGCGTCACCTAACGAGGAGCGTCACCTAACGAGGAGTAGTACCTAACGAGGAGTGTCAGAAAGCAAAAAACATCATCATCTCGACGAGACGAAAATTTGAAGCGGAAATCGAGAAACAAACGCTTGAGGTAGAGGTCAGTTACACGGCACACAGGCTTCCTCCACGAGACACAGATGAGTACAGACACAAAACTAAGACCTCATAACTAAACCTACAATAGACTCCTGCAACAAGGGTTGCTGATTGCGTTGTAGGTAGCTCGGGACGCCACTGGCGAACGTTAATTCTCTAACATATACCGACGACGACAGACACTACCACCAAGAGAGGAGCTCGGGAATTCTGTATCATGTTTCCACAGGACCGGAACGTCCCCATGACACGCAGAAAATCAATGTTTTCAAACACGCTCACCCGTAGAAGACACGGATCATGAAACTGTGAAGTATGACTAACCTTGAAGTCCTTAGGCAATTTGTGTTTCTTGCCCTTAAGGTCGAGGTCGTCCTTGAAAAGCACGAGGGTGACTTCCTCTGAGTAGCCTCCCCCTACTCCCCCGCTGCCGAGCTGTAGCCCCTCGGCCCCATTGGCTGACTCCCCCAGTCTGTGGAGGTTGGGGTAATTTCAGCGCTTAATATACAGGGTGTCTCAAAAAAATGTACTCACCCTTTAACCGTTGCTAACATGCTGTCTTCTTTGTGTTGCAGGTGTGAGGTTCGAACCTTTGCGAACATGATTCTTTAATCACATTTAATCATGTTCGCAAAGGTTCGAACTTCACACCTGCAACACAAAGAAGACAGCATGTTAGCAATGGTTAAAGGGTGAGTACATTTTTTTGAGACACCCTGTATAATATGTACACACTACTACTACCATTTATGCAGTTTTAAAATTGAAGTGAGAACGTAACATTAATGTACAAAAATAGTCTCAATATTATTACTGCTGAGACAGTTTTTTATAGCGGCCTAATAAGAGTAGCTACCAGTAACTATTTCATTTATAGGGCCCCAAGGAAGAGCAGTTATTAAAAACAGTTAAAATAAAATTGCATTTTATTTTATATTTACTGAGAAATTTCCAATAAATTATCACTGGAGGAAATTTACAAACATGAGCTCATTTCAAAATATTTAGTGGAGAATTCAAGCTAAGTTATATTTC
>VCRD01001048.1:49871-103817 GCA_006783055.1 Trinorchestia longiramus | reverse complement strand
CTCTTGACGTAACACCGACTGCATTAACACTACACAGACTGTACCAATGCTACACAGACTGTACTAACGCTACACAGCTTCTACTGACATTACACAGACTGTATTAACGCCACACAGACTATACACTGACACTTCATTTTCAAGTCTCATACGAGATCACACAAAGTGTCTCTGAGGCGTACAAATCGATGTCGTCCAGCGCCTCACACAAGTCCTCTAATAACCTGTGTTAGGAAACGGAAACCATTGAGGGCGTAATGGAGATGGATGCATGCGCATGATCGGCGTCAATATAACAATTAAGAGACAAACCACATATTACGGGTCTACTGTCCGTGAAATTCACTTAACCTCTACTTCCATTTGTATTATTTTTTAGTATTTTCTGTACTGATATTATTTTTGTATATTTCCGGTATTAACATCACTTTAGATTTCTTTTCGGTTTAATTTTGAAGCTTTTACATATTCATATTTTTTCTATCTTTCCTGTATTTACATTATTCATCTATTGTTACTTATATAATCAACTAAATTATTTCCTTTTATAACTTGGAGTGGCAATATTCTGCCATTTCCAAGACTGTTAGATGCAATTTATCTTGTTTTTTTATTATTTTGACGCAATATGGAGTGGGATTTTTGTAACGCAGAGACCTGAAATTTGTTCATTTTCATTTATTTATTATGACTTTTTTTCCATTTATCACGATGTTAAAAAATGAAATTAGAAAATTCTTAGTGAGATTCTATTTTTTGATAACTCAAGTCACGAACAAACAAACAGTAACGAGTTTAATCATAGCTCAACTAACAAACAGACAAGCAGCAACTATTCTACGTGTAAACATTCTAGTAAATCTACTTTAGTTGATCGATGTAAAATAAAAGGAAAATAGACTAGACAATCAAATATCTCACCTACTATATCTTGACGAAGCAACTGCCATGAAAGCAAAAAATTAAGTGCAGTTTACGAGCGTAGAAGCAAATAAGAATGCTGAAAAATAGCGCATCTGCAGTAAATGCCACAGCAAGCTGCCTCCTTCGTTGTACACAACGTGAGGGCAAGCATATGGTCGTCAGGGCAATTCAGAATAATAAGCATCATTTGATGTACCCTCGGCTGCTAACCCTCTTGAATAGGATAATTGCTAGGTACAATCTTGCAGTGGATCTCGCACTTCACTTCAGTCGATCGTGGACTCGAATTAAGCTCGATCACGGACCCTGGCATGGTAAAAGAAGCCTCAGGGAATGCGAGAAGTCTTCTTCTAACGATATTTTTAAGGAGATGAATGAAGACTAAAACTAACAGGTCTTGACTGCACTTTTCGAAACCTGCGCTTTGAATATATTCCTGTTTAGTTGAGAGTGATGATCACACTATTTTGCGTAATTGTATAATTGTAAATTGTTGCTAGAGCCCCTTTAGTTATATTCTGTTCAAAGAACTTTTTGGCACGCCCGAGCTCTAAATATTCAAATACACATTGGCTGTGGGAAAAAGTACATGCGGTGGTGTAGAAACAATTCGTGTTCGAGTGCTACAGATAGTGCATTTGAGATTATCTATTCAGATAACAGGTACCGGGTTTTCGTTTCCTATTCTCTCATTAGTAACACAAGTGAGGAAAAAAAATTCAAGTAGATTTTTTCGCACCTGATTAATCTAGGCTTCAAATGTGCATAATTTCAATTCCATAAATATATCAGTATAAGTGATTTGTATTGTGCTACTTTTTACTGTTAACGTTGTAGTGGATGCGCACAGTCAAACATTTTTACTGCCCAGTGGGAGTCCGACAATCGAAATTTCAAACAAATTTGTCTCTCACAAGTGACTTTTTTGTGTCACTTTCCTTGATATGATTCTTATCGCTTACTTAATATTCATGTCATAATTTATTCATAATTCGATTAAACCAATTCATTGTGATGATACGATCCTCGTACAATGCAGTATACTCTGTACAATGCAGTATACTGTATACAATGTAGTACACTGCGTACAATACAGTATACTGCGTGCAATACAGTATACAGTGTACAATACAATACGTATACTGCATACAATACAGTATGCTGCATGTAATACAGTATACTGCTTGAAATACAGTATACTGCATGCAATACAGTATACTGCGTACAATACAGTATACTGCGTACTATACAATGTACTGCGTAGAATACAGTATACAGCATGCAATACAGTATACTGCGTACAATACAGTATACTACGTACAATGCAGTATACTGTGTACAATGCAGTATACTGCGTGTAATACAGTATACTGCGTACAATACAGTATACTACGTGGAATACAATATACTCGTACTATGTATGATGCAGCATACTAGGATCAATGCAGTATACTGCGTACAATGCAGTATACTACATCCAGTACCACAGCTTGTTTTTGGTAAAAAATTCTACACCTTCGTACTCTGGTCCTTGTTTGATTAATCCTTGATAAAAATTCAACTGGTCAAATTGAAATTATAATAAAAGCTGTTCATGAATATATTTCTGTATTTTTGCTCATCATGGTGGGCAAATTAAAACTTACACTATAGGCCACTAACGTAGATGTCCTTTACTTTGTTTTATGCTACACATTCTTATTGGAAGAGGACAGTTCTGAAAATAACTTATATAAATTAATTACTTACATAATATCATAAAAAAACAGCCGGCGGAGATGCAAAAACAGCAGCACAACTATTTATTCAGCATCTATGGAAGAAAGTTACAACCAAATGTGAATTCTTTTTTGACAAACGAATCCTGCTCCACCAAAAATCTAACTTTAATGTAAGTACTACACTCATAATTCCAGTTCCAGCGTTTGAGAATCTTGTTTAGTTTTACTGGTTACATTGACACGCTTGAAGGAACCCGTTTATTTGAAAATCCAGTTATCCTGTCGTTTATTATCCGTAAAGACGGATGTGGCAGTCCGCTGTAGCAATGCAAAGCAGATGACGGAGCGGATGGGCGGCAAATGCATCAGATAAGAGAAGGAGCGTGCAATGTACACAGCAACTCACAAAGAGGTTCACTTCAATAGTGTAACTTGCAGCCTCTGCCTCCGACTGTTTGCTTTAATAACGAGTTCATTGTTCGGTTTCTCTTGAAGTTCTGTTCAGGTGTTCAAAGTAGTGCGCTGGAGAGTTCTTAAAAATAAATGTGCTACTCTGTATTGCTGTTCTAAAACAAATTCATTTGAAAAATGGAACGCGTGACGTCTTTTTAAATTTTTTTATTCAATCACAAAACAAATGTAAATATTTATCGGAGCCCAGTACAGATGTTCACAACATCTGTCTGCCGAGGGCCAGCCTGTGAATAAATTTTTTTCCTTATGCTCGAGTCTTGTCACTGATTTCAGTGATTTTTTTTAAGGTAGGCCCTTGTCTCTGAAGTACAACAAAGTGTGCTGATTTCTCTTCGGATAAGAGTTGATTGGAGATAAGAAAGTTAAAACAGTCTAAAAGAAAGGAAGTGTCTCTAACACAAAATGAAGAACAAGTGTACAATACGGAAAAATGGATGAAAAGTATTCCGATTGTTTAGTTGATTGGAAATAAGAAAAAGATAGTCTGAAAAGAAGGCCAAATGTACTGGTACAACGAAAAGAAAGGCAAAAAAAGACGAATAAATGTACAATTGGTTTGAAATGAGAAATGTACAACACCCTAAAAATAAGGACGAACGTACAGCACGTACGGAGAACAGATTCATAAGAAGTCAAGAAATTAACCTGTAGAACATTAAGTATATTTTGACGCAATGAAGCTCTTTATTTCGCGTTAGCCTTCATTTGAATCACGTTGAGAAAGTTTGTGTATGTTAATGTTAATGTTATTCACTAGTGTTATGTATTACTTGGCCAGCACTTAGATTTTAAATTCAGTTTTTAACAACATTTTCCATAATGGTGCAAACCTTGCTTCACTCAGCCATGGTCAGTTTTAAAATTAAAAGTATCTATATAAATAAACAATCATTTCAAGAGGAAATTCTTTCACAGAGTTGCCTTAAAAATTGTCCCAATAAGTATGCGCTAGATTGATAACCCAGAATATGTTGCATTAAATATTACGACACTTAGCGCGCAAATATAAAAGTACGAATATTAATGGAGGCACCCACAAATATTTCAATTGTGCCATGTGCTGCCTTTGTTTTCGCTTTGTTAATCGAAGACTGAAGACTAAGTTTATCTAGGAACGTCACGTGTTTCATTCACGAGCATTATATAAAATTGAAAATTCATGTAAAATATTCAGAAAAGAAGCATAAATTGTGTGAACTTCATATCAGTAATAGTTGAAGTAAACAGTCCGGCTTCTTGGCATACTCGGATTATTGAAGTTTGTACTCACATCTTGTACATAAATAACCGAACACTACAGTTGTATCGGCAGAACATTCAAATTTTAAGCAAACACAATGAAGCGAAGTATGCGGAAACTCTTTATTCTTTCCATAACAAAAACCATTCAATTCTATTCGTGAAAAATGCTGAAAATAATTCCCAGAAAATTTACTTCGGTAGCTAAAGCTTCATATTTTATCATTATCGTGAATAGAAAATGTGGTAAAACTTTGTATTTCTTGTTTTGCGTGCATGGAAAATGTCTGGAAAGAAATCACACTTGGAAGAAGGATGTGAGGAAAGGATGACTCGCAACGGGCGGCGCCTGTGGAGCGGACGTGTGTCGTGCCATATCTGATGCATTGACGCCTTCTTCCTCCCACCCAATACCAGTGGGTTACTTTTGGACCTACGCTAAAATTTCATTTTAATTCTACATTTAAAGAACTATTTATTATCTGTCATGGTAACATTGAATACGATGATACGTTTTCTGTAAATATGACATGTTAATTTCCCTTTAGTTTTCATATGGTGTTGTTATCGGTCAATGGTTCAAAAAATGTATTTTTGCCGATACAATGTGAGCAGGCTGTCACAATTTTGAGTCAAAACACTGAGCAAGACGTACTGCAGGAATAGACACCAGGCTTCTCGTATTCTCTGGAAACATTAGCGTTAATAGATGCTGGATGCGCTGTTGAAGGTCATACTATCAGTCCAGTGTATCGCCTCATAGATGATAGTCAAGGATGTAATAAAGGAAGGTGTATCAACTCAGTCTTGCCTCGTACAGCCCTCATGCAAAACTTCTCCCAACGATAAAATGGAAGTTTTAAAAATTCATGTTTACGCTGAAGCGTACACGAAAAAAGCATCGACTTGATCAGCTACGCTTGTATGAGATGATGAAATTTTATTGTGATAAGAAGTGTTAAATTCTTCGTTGAGGCATTCCATAAAATGCAGAAAGCGATGAATTCAACTCTGTCCCTACATCGGACTTTCATTAGAATCTAAAACTGCTGAGCATCGTTCGTGGGAAATTTGAGACTGTGTAGCCGCGAACGGCAAAAAATCAATTGCAATTTGCAGCGAATGGCCAATACTGAGCTTCTTTGCTCTATCAGTTGTGCAGAGCACTTTGATACTCGGAATGAGAGACATAATTTGTGCTGTCACAGATGTGAAGGCCGAATTGTCATGCGCCTCTGTCGTGTGAAAGCTGTGATTTTTAGCAGTGAATAGCATTGTGGGGACGCCTGGATTGCGGGAAACTAAACTGTCCAATTCAGGTATGAATTTCCTGCTCATTTAATCACACGTATCCTTGCACGTAGCAGCGTACGTGTCATGCATGTAAGCATGCACGTTTACTACACATACTCCTTCATGTTGCCCTTCACGCCTTCAGTAAGTATCCTGCGCGTAGCTCTTTGCATATCCTGTATGCATCCTGTATGTATCCTGCATGTAATCCTGCGCGCATACTTCATGTATTCTGCATATAGATAGCCCTTCACATATCCTGGACGTACCTATGTCCTTATCCCAAAAATATCCTGCACTTAACTAATTGAAGTTACAGAATTTCTTTCCCTAAAATTTCAGACACGGATCAATACTTGTTCAAGCGATTGGAAAATTCGGATTTTTTGTGCATAATTATAAAGAAAATTATTCTCATATTTATGTCAGCATAGGCAGGACTAATATGAAATATTTGGAAGGATACTTCATAATTGTAGCATTGCGAATCCTAATATATTGCTAATGAAGTGAATGAAAAAGAATTTCTACAATTTTGAAGGAATGCGAGCAGTCCAGAATTATAGCAACTTAATTGAGTGCATCTAAAAGACGAATATGTTGGATAAATTTTTGTGTTACTTCATTTTCATAAGAGGACAACTCATGGAATCAACTCTCCATCAGAAACAAAGCCTTATGGTATGTGTAGACTATCTGCGTAGTTATAAAAATTTATCTTCATGACTATAAATATCCCTCCGGATGAATTCCATGGGAAAAATAAATAAAGTAAAGCAGCCCAAGCTCTTAAAGCACACTCTGAATGCCAATACATGTTCTACAATCCAGCATTCTGTGTAGAGTAGTGCTGTGAAGAGCAATACATCCTCTACACCTAGTATTCTGTGTAGAGTAGTACTGTGAAGAGCAATACATCCTCTACACCTAGTATTCTGTGTAGAGTAGTACTGTGAAGAGCAATACATCCTCTACACCTAGTATTCTGTGGAGAGTAGTACTGTGAAGAGCAATACATCCTCTACACCTAGTATTCTGTGGAGAGTAGTACTGTGAAGAGCAATGCATCCTCTACACCTAGTATTCTGTTGAGAGAGATCTGATGCCGCTGCCATTCGCAGATAAACAAAAGACAATAGCGATAGCGCACGGTGACACGGATAGACGAAGTTCATTGTCCCTAATTGTTGAATTTAATTGATCCATTGCTGGTGGCTTGTTGACTTTAGCACACGCGTACGTTGCTGAACAATAACCGATCCGGACGGTCGTACACGCGACCCTTGTTCACGAGTGTATTTTAACGTTCTCTCATTGATAAAGAAAAAATATGACTGAAATTATCCATTGAAAACGGAGCGATTGTTTACTGAATTCGTTAACGTTTTTTCCCCTTTTTAATTTTTCGCCCTGCAATGTAAATACAGACTCTGAAAATTAGCCCTGTTGGCTTTTTGCATTCAGAAACACCGCAAAGTTTGATACGGCACGTAAGAAATGTCAGTCATCAACTACAATGCAGTTTATACGAGTACGATATTAAGTGAAGTTATCTGCTCAACTTATACAAACACGACATTTCCGTATGTTTTTTATATTGTACATCTTTGTCTGGAGGTCTAATTGCGTCATGGTAGGGACGTCGGCGTGACAAGAAGATCATTGTCTTTTATTTCTTCGAGTTAATGAAGCGTCTGTCACCATAAATAACCCTCTGTTTCATTGAATTAGTGAATTTGAGGGTAGCGTAAGAGCTTGATTAATGCGCAGTGTGACATTGAACTGTGCAACGTTTGTCCAGTGCATTTTGATGCAGTCTTTACCGAATTTCTACCAGAAAATTATTCGTTGAAAAAATTATGGGCGCCTCAATCCGACAAAATTAACAAAACTGATTTGATTTCCCTGAAACGAAGTGGTTTTATCGATTAATTTGCTCTTCCGGAACCCATTCCAAGTAAATTAAATTATGAATTGCGAAGGCTGTTTTCTCAACCTACGAAAAAACGCAAATTTATGCAACATAATAATTTCATTACCAAAAGTGCTGCAGGGTCTTTTTTGTTTCTCTACGTAATCGTCAAAGTGAATGTAGCCCGATTGCTCGAGGTACGAGCAATTGAACATGGTGCGTACGACCGATGATGCCGCCAAATGTGAGGTACGAAGGGCAATTCGATTTTTGAAAGCAGAAGGACGTAGTGCTGCTGAAATCTAAGGCAGAATAAACAAGATGTACGGTGACAACTTTATGAACGATGGTCGTGTACGGGACTGGTGAAGAAAACTTAAAGCAGGGCGAACTGACATCCATGGAAAAGGTGGACAAGGGCTCAAATCCACCTTCAAATCAAAGGCACTTTAAATTGAAGGTGTTCAATTGCCCGTACCTCGAACAATCTGGCTGCGTCTGTGAAGGTAATTATTTAGAGAAATAAGTTAGACTCTGTAGTACTTTTGGTAACAACATTGTTATGTTATGTAAGTTTGCCTCTTTTTATAACCTATCGGAGATTGAAAAATAATAGCCCTCGTATTTAGAAAGAATTCTCTTTTCCAAACAGTGAACGAATATAACGTGGTGAAACAACTAAGTGGAAAAACTTGTTCCATCCATGCCTGTATAAATAATAGCTTATTCAGATAAAATGCCCATTTGAAACTACGAGCGCCCGTCACGTGGTAAAACAAACACGTTTAGAAAACTGGTCTCATCAATGCCTATCATTTCTGTGAAATCAAATTCGTTGACCGGAGAATTCGGTGTCGACTGGCGGTCGATTACCAGAAAATGGAGCACTTTTATCTCCTTGATAGGAAGCGTTCTGCCTCCAGGGGCGCCGTTTCAAGTGGCTCTAATCAAGAGAACCAAACGACCCCCAGAGGGAGGTCCTATCATACCTAGGGACACAAGTCGTCTCCATGATTCATTATTGGACGCATCGATGGCACTGTACTCGCCACAGTTCCAGAGGAAATTTCTGCACCAAACACATGTCAATTTTAAATTATGATGATGGTCAAGAAACTATTAATAATATGGCTTGTGAAATACGGCTTGTGAATATGGCTTGTGAAATTGATAATAGTGTTAATGTTATTTATTTTATTTTTCTAGATCAAGATGGAAAAGTCATTTTATAAAAGTATTTTACGTAAAACATGAAAGGTTTTCTCAGTATTTCGCTTCAGAGCTAAAATTATTGATAGCATGATTGATTTCATAGCGTCAAGATCTTGGCATGTTGCTGTGGTAGGTCGAGGTGTGTCTTAACTGAACCCAACCCTCAAACAAGTATTATAATCGTCTGACACACTCACCTAAAGTATCATAATTGTCATACATACTCACCTAAAATATTATAATTGTCATACATATTCACCTAAAGTATCATAATTGTCATACATACTCACCTAAAATATCATAATTGTCATACATACTCACTTACAGTATCATAATTATTATACATGTCTAAAGTTTTATAGTTTTCAGACATAATCACTTAAAGTATCATTATTGTCAGACATACCTAGAGTATTATAATTGTCTGACATACTCGCCTAAAATATCATTATCGTCAAAATTACCTAAAATATCATAATTGTCAGCTATACCCATCTAAAGTATCATTATTGTCAGACATACGAGTACTTACCAAAAGTATTATAATTATCCGACATATTCACCTAAACACGAAGCAATCTACAGAGAAGTATCATGGTTCTTACCTAGCGTTTGTGTTTAAATTTTACTTTCGCATAATAATGCCAGCCTCTACTTCGGTTCAAAAAATCATTACTTCAAGGAATTACGATGCCTATCTACATCAAACAAATTTCCAGACGTTTTCTTATCATCTGACGCAGAAATTTCTTACTGGAGTCAACTCTAAATTATGTCCTGTAACTATAATAGTTCCAGTCACTGTAAATTGTCTTCTATCACCGTCCCTTGAAACTATTCATATAAAAGCTCATCATCATTTCTTTCTGTTTCAGAGAATTGAGAACGTCAAAGAATTTCAAGAAATGTCACAAAATCCTCACGAAAAAAATGACTTGCATAAAAGATACCGTAAGAAAATCCGTAAAAGATTATGTTCATAGCACTTGTTCTTGTGCCACGTGTGTCTATTTAATGTCTTCACAAAATTCCATTCCTGCAAGGCCAGTAGTAAATAAAATTCGATTCATGTTACTTGAGATTTTTATTTGGAAAGCCAGGGAACAAATATATTGGTTTCCAAACTTAAAGATGGTCATAAATCAGAGGCGGTGTTGTCACTGGCAATCGAGTAATTAGAAGGCAGTCCGGTCCTCTTGTTGCTAGGAACAAGTCATTATGAATTAACGACAATCAAAGCTGACGAACGACCGGAACTAAATTTAAAATTAACTAATTTGGATGTATGGTAACATCAAAACTTTGATACGGGACTTTCAGCATTGGAGTAGACAATGTTTACCTCAATGCTAGATGTTTATTAATACTCCTCGATGTTTATTGAATGTCATGCAGCCTCAGCTAAGTTTAGGGAAGCAGTAAACTTTATTGTTTATTGACGTCCGATGAACGTTGCATATAAAAGCCATCAAAACACAGCGCTTTTCATCTATAGTATCAAATACGTCGGGTCCCTGGAGAGCCCTTGGGCGTCTTTCAAGCTCAGTCTATCGTCTCTATAAACAAAGGGACTTCTTGGTGGACTTGGTAATTATTCATAATGGGTTGGTTCCATTTACTCAGAGGTTTATGTCGATGCATGGTAGTACACAAATAAGTTATTTAGCGAGCATGAGTGGAAGAGCGTACTCTTAGTTGACGCATTTTTATAGATACTTTGTAGCCGTGATTAAAGGATAAAATATTAATTTCGCATCTTATCCATGCATGTTGGTACCAATCAGTCATCAAACGTAAGTTACGGTAGAAAAAACTATTGCATCGAATTTCAAAGATGCCAAAGACATCACGAAAAACTAAAATAAAAGTGACGTCTTTGAGCACGGAAAGGTACCCTCAAAACAGTAGTTTCCTTAAATTACTAATCACTTCACACCTTTAAGCGTAAAAAACATCATCCAAATAAATTAGTGAATTCATCTTCTCCCTATCCGATTTGAAGTTTGCCAAGACTATACAAAGAAACATTCTTCGTAAGCCAAATAAATGGATTCCCATACCCCTCGAGGCAAATAATAGATACCTAGATGTGAGTTAAGCCTATGACGCAAGTTTGCATGAGCTGAAAGTGAGCCACGGGTTCTATATGTCAGTATACATCAAGGTTTCGGTGTAGCCTCGTAATTAGAGTGTCACAGGCGCAGCATCTGCCTATGAAATACGTAGCGAGCTGCCCAACCCGTGTTCACCTCTCTTCATCCTCCGGACACACAGTTTATGTGCCGAGGAAAGCTTCGCAGTCAAGAAAAATGCGTGTTTTTCGGTCAAGAAAGTGAAAGAAGCGGTGCCAAGGAATGTTGGCTTACTCAAGGGACGTAGTTTAGCAATAATAAGAAAGTTGGATGTGCGGTCCTTATTTTATTGAGCGATAAGTACCGAAAGTTTTAAGAAAATGAAAATGGGTAGGAGAGCGTGTCGATTTTCGTAGTAAAATAAAAAAGTTATGGAATTTAAAGGAGTTTTGTGAGTTTATTAACTCAAAAAAATGTCTTGCTGCGCAAGTGGGGAACAGTTTTGATAAAAACACTTTCGTTGGAGATAAAAATGAAAATTCATCATTGAAGGTATAAATGTTTTTACATGAAATTTACTAGAAAATGATATCAAATACCTCTGGTTGAGGTTCCCATGAACAAAAATTTATGAGTGAAGAAAAACATCGCACTTTATGCATGTTAAAAAAACTGAAAATTAGTATTTTATTGACTGATGGTCTTCAAATTAAGTGTGCTTATTAACACGTTTCCTGCAATTGCCTAGTCGGTGCAAATCTTTACTTTGTACACATTGTCCCTAGAAAGCATTGAAAAAATTACAGAACCTAACCTGAGTGACCCACCATTGGATCACTTCGCTGGAAATGTGTTAAACTCATCATGTGAGTCACATAGTAAATTTCCCTCTAATGATGAGTTAGAGGCAATGAAGTCCCACAATAAATTGACTTATAAGGATGAGTCTCAGGCAATGAAGTCACATTAAATTCACTTATAATGATAAGTCACAGACAATGAAGTCAGATATTAAATTCACCTATAATGATGAGTCATAGGCAATGAAGTCGGATATTTAATTCAACTATGATGGTAAGTCACAGGCAATTAAGTTGCATATTAAATTGACCTATAATGGTGAGTCAGAGGCAATGAAGTGACTGATATTTAATTACCACTGGTGATTACTAAAGTATTTATGATGTTAAATACATTCAATAGTCCACTAATCCAAAAAATAGCATTTTTAGATGGATAAAGTCATAATGAAGTGTTTCAATATACAAAAGATCATAGAGTGGGGATCCTATAATTACGGTACAAAAATGCAAGAAACAACTTTAGCTGGTTCATTCACTTGTCCAGCAATGAGTAAGCAAGCATGAACACAAATGAATGCTTGGGATAAATGGTCAATAGAATAATAAAATATTAAACGGAGCACTGAAAGTTTACTCCTTGACTTATACTGCCCAACTTTGCATTTAGAGATGCTAAAAACTAATTTCTCCATTTTAATTCTTCCGGTTTGCATCTCTGCACAAGTAAATGAACGAAGAAAACTTGAACAAACTCGTGTAGGTTACACAACAAAATGTAGGGTATTGAAAATCGTGAAATTATTGTCAAAATATGTACCTCCTAGAAAACAGTGAAATGTATTCGAATTGTCGGTTTGTTGACCAGCACTCAGATACCTGACGAAGAAAGGGAAGTCCAGAAAATTAAAGCGCCTAAAATTTTATTTTCTGCATTTAAAATCAAGCTCCATACTTGCCACAACATACATCAATAATACAGTATGTGCTCTGTACATGAACTCAATGCATAAACTGGCTAAGGGTTTATGTAATCAGAACGCTTAATTGAGCTTCACAAAATAGTAACAAAGCATTTTTACTGTCGTCAAGCGGTTGAGTGACCTGGCATTAGTTGTCAGATTACTGGTTCGAGACTCCTCGCAACTCTTAAATTTTCTCTTGCCTGTGATGCACGAGAACAGGTAAACCGAGGGACTGACTGACTGGAACTACTTCATAGAAATTCCAGATCATGCATATTTTATGTATACTAAAATAGAATAAGGTTTTTTTTCACTACAAAAGATCTTTCATTTCGAGCTGAAAAATTTACTGCCAGAGCATGCCTACAGCATCACAGAGAATGTCTAGTTATAAATAGGCTCTATTTCAACGTGTACACCAGCATCTGTACCTCATACATGAAGCGAATTGTTACCTATAAGCACACAAATCAATATTCTAGTCTGGTACTTAATCGAGAACGTCTGGAATTAAAATTAGTGAACTAGAGAGGACAGAAAAGTAAGACATTGTACTGTTAAGGCCATACAGTTCATAAGGAAAATTTTTGTCAGTCCTCATACCAACATCCTCTATCATTGAAACCAGTTGGATTTTGATTGAATTATTGCGATGTATTAAATCTAGCGTCTAGTTCACTAACACACGTGTGGTTCCCTGATGTATTAAATCTAGCGTCTAGTTCACTAACACACGTGTGGTTCCCTGATGTATTAAATCTAGCGTCTAGTTCACTAACACACGTGTGGTTCCCTGATGTATTAAATCTAGCGTCTAGTTCACTAAAACACGTGTGGTTCCATGATGTATTAAATCTAGCGTCTAGTTCACTAAAACATGTGTGGTTTACCCTGGTTTTTTGCGGTCTCATTAACTCCCATTAAAATCAGAGGATCACTTAGTCTGTGATGCTCTTATTCATTAAATTTGTGACCGAGTTACATGCAAAAGTTAGGTGTATGAGATCATAACGCTTCATAAATGAATATACAGGAAAATAATAATTGAAGTTTGTTAATGAATAACTGAATTAATGAATGATCTGTTCTTGAATAACAATCAAAATTAATCAAAATTATTCAATTACTATATATGTAGCCTCTTCCGTATTTTCAGACGGTTACTAACTCAATTACTAATCAAATGATATTCAAATACTATTGAAAAAATAATCCAGGATTATTACAGTATTTTTCACGTATTATTTAGATATTAAGTGAATGTTTAATATTTGGTGCACTGAATTCCGTACACGAGTGAAATAATACAATCAGATATTTCTTAACGAGATTAACTGAAGAAAAATCTTAACGAGCATGAGACGATGGTTTGATGAAAATTTAAGTCGGCAGGAGAGTTTAACTGCTAAAGTAATTTGGTAAAGTACAGAGACTTCAGGTCTGATTAGTATAAACAGAGCGAAAAGAAAATTAACTGTGTTAGAGAAAGTATGTTAGGAGGGACATCGTTTAATGAAATAACAAATAAGTTAAGTGAGTGAGTGGGTCAAAAATTTGGCGTTCAGAAAAACGTATTCTGGTTAAGAAAATTATAATAAAACTGGCAAGTGAGTTTCGTGTCCACCAGAGCCGCGCTTCAAGTGGTGGTCAAAAGTGGCTACTGAAGCAGTGGTTTCTGCAGGCATAATTACGTGGCTCTTAGTATAATGTGCAAAATGAAGCCTATTAATACTAACCCAGATGACATAGGAATCTTAAACTGATGTTTAGGAGACTTTGCATACTATTTAAGTTTATTTGATACTAAACGTAGTTTCGTCGTTAAAATTTAATTTGCACTCAAGATTGATCAAATTGGCCAATTCCTTGTGCCTACATGGTAAATAAGCAGTTAAAATAAATAGGTGGTATTAATACGTGAACAATAAAAATCAACATGCTTCCTCAAGTTCTGCTATGAAACTCTGAGAATAATTCATGCACTAATGTTTGTGTGCAGCATTTTCACTCAAAAAATATCATATTTACATCAAAACGTCACTATGGATTCAACTGGATCCAATCTGTAGTAAATTTTACCGAGCCTTATATGTTGGGAAGGAAACCATAACCACAATGCTCATCTACTTTATAAATGCAAACAGAGAAATGTAAAATGATTGTTTTCAGTTAATTTAAGGAGAAACTCCGAAATTTACAGTTTGAGGTAATTCCAGACTGTAAAAAATAGAGCACTCGTCTAGTACTACAGACAGAGTGATCCCTTGAGGCTGTGGTGTGATCACTGTTATTTCAAATGCAAATATAAATTTTCTACGAAAATTATTTGTGCAAAGCAACACCCTTGTTAACCCAAAGTTTAACGGAGTTTTGGCATTCATTATTAAGAATTTTTAGCTCTGTAGAACTGAAAATGTTTAAGTATTATGTGAGAGATCAAGTTGCAGTTTGAAGTCCAGCGTACAGCGTTCCAGGGAGCCTGGAAAGCTAATGTGCACCGAGTCCAGATTTTCCAGCGAGCGACTGACAGCTGCGTTTAAAACTTAAATAAGAAAGAACCAGGTCTTGATTGGTGATATGGAAAATCCCTTTCAACATTGTCTGTAACCAATCAATACATATTTACCTACTGTACTTTATATTGAGACATGTTTGTTGGTGAAAATCTTAGTATATAGGGACTTTCCTAAAACATTGTATATTAAATCAAGCTCTCATATGTGGTTGGTCGTATCAACTAGCTTGATCTATAGACTTCTTGGCTGAGTGTCAGTCTTCCTAATCCGAATGCCTGTGCAAAATTTCCCCATGAAAAATAAAAGAACGAAAAATTAGGATTAAATAATGAATAAAATTGTAATACTTCTGAAGACAGTTGAGGAAACACGGGTCCCCTAAAACTACATAAAATAGTATTTATTGCATTCCAATTAATTTTATTTCAGTTTTGTTATTATATCATCATTGTACGTTTAAGTGCATAAATTACTAGCATACAATTATTCCTAAATGATTTGATGTAATAGATATATGAAACCAATTAGAAAATAACTTGGGGAAAATTGCAATAAATTCCAAATCACAGGATTGGGAACTTGTAGATGAAACTCAACTGAAGGTTGGAAACAGTATAATAAATCACATGGTTTTTTTCACGAATGGCGTCCATCGTCATTTAAACATAATTTAGATATTTAAGTATCAATATTTAAGGGGCATTTAAATGTTTACGTACCATTAAAGAAATATTTGAACATTTAAATATCATCATTCAAGTATCAAATCTCCCCAGGTATTCTGCTCTTCAATTTAACAGTGAAACGCCGAATATACTATAAAATTATTTTTTAAGATTGTACCCTAAAACAAGATTATACCATAAAATTATTTTTTGAGATTGTACCAGAAAACAAGAAGTCAGTGTTAATTTTATCACATAGTCTGATTGGGAAGCCAATGTGATGAACGCTATGAAAAAAAGGAGAAAAAAATTGCCAGCAGTTGTGTATTTTCTCAGCTTAATCAGGTTTTATACTCATGTTATGTATTTTTAAAATCTTACCCGGCAAGTGACCTTTATTTGAAAATACTTCTCATACGTAAATTTACAGAAGCGGAGATCAATCAGTTAATTCATTGCACTATCATTGACATGGAAACTGCATTGACCGATGGATTAATACGTTTATGACTTGAAACGAAGTTCAGAAATAACACGATTTGCCTCATGGCAAAATTACAGCAATTACATTCTCTGGCCAGTACTACATTATGCGATGCATTAGGACTCTCTCAGCCTATTTCTATGTGACGGAATCTTTGCATACGTGTGAAAATATTCGGGTACAAGTATCAGGCACACAAAGCACAAAAAGATTTTGATCTTTGAGTAATATTAGAAAGAAGGTCAATAACCATTGGCAGAACGTATCAATAATCTATTATGTATTTTAAAATTCTGTTCACCATCCGAAAAATTTGATATGTTCTTTATCAAAGTATATTGTCCCCTACAAGTACCTTTAGGCATTTTTCTGAAAAGGTTACAAAAGTTGCTAATTGTTAAAATTGCACTTCTTCAGCACATAAGTATAATGTGAATAGGCACAAAACTAATTTCAATATTGAAGAACCTTTGATTCCATGTAATATGTTCAACAGATCCCATACAACACAAATGTACTCCTTAATTTGCAAAATACAAATTATGTGTTTTCCCTAATTTTTATGAAATCACCAAGTTGAAGTTAAAATTTAAAAAGTTTTTTGAATGCAGTAATTTACGTATAAAAAATAATATAAAAAATGGCTGTTGTGCTCATCACAACAAGTTTCCATTCAATGTTTAAGAGCATAACAAAATGTTTGGAGTTTCAATTGCAGGAACTGTGTGTACAAGAGGAGACTTTACGCACCTTGAAAATGAGCTTCACTCACATAAATGATAAAACAATGGAATGGATTCTATTTGGCAATTCTGTATGTATTTAAATTATAATTAATAATAAATAAATAAACATAAATTCTCAATACGAGATCACCCTTCTACTTCGTTTCTTACTTGCAGACGCAGTTGATAACAAATAGTTTAACTAAACTTCTCACACCATACCTCTTATTAGGTGAATGTTTTACACCATACTTCTTATTAAGGTTTACTTCCAGTGCATTCAGAATGCCCTGCACGAAGTGGCAAGACAATCAATATGAATTATACTAGTACCCATGCCTGTTTATGTTCAGAACGATTACATAAAACATCTAGGTATCCGAAAACAGTTATTCGTGTTCATATCTAAAAGTTCATTCTCCAAAAATTTTTGTGAACTTCTTCATTAATCACTCAGTGACACGTTCACACGGCGTCACTTTTGTGTTTCTGTAAGTTGGCTTTCGAAATATTCTATAAGGAAATTTATATTGTAAATAAAAATTTCACACATGCCTATCTCCAAGCTCAAAAACAAGTAGAACTTGGCATTGTCTAAATGTTAAACGTCTGCATTGCGCTGTAAATTATTTAGCACGTTTGTGTGAAAATAATGAACTATCAAAAGTTACGTGTGTAAAATGAAATTATTGTTTTTCCTCTCCTAATTTTAGTGCGTAAACTTTTAACATTTTTCACAAATAAGGTCGTGTTTTAATTGATTGAAAGTTGCTCAATGCCTGACATAAAAATTGGCGCACGCAAATTGGATTTGGGAAAAACCTATTTTTCATTATTCATCCTCATCAACGTGATGCTAAAATATAACATTGTTTCAATTTCTCAAGCATTTTAATCATCAAAGTTGTAAATCATTATTCCCGTTGTAAATCATTTCATTTCCCAAAGTTGTAAATCATAATCATTATTCCCATCCAATCATTTTATCAATATGCAACTACCTTCACTGGTGTTTTATGCAAAACTTTAAAATCATTGTCTTGAAATTGTTTTGAAATATAGCATAGACACGCGCTCATCAACAAAAATAATTTCCCCTTGGCAGGAGCTACCAAAATTAACATAAAATGAATAAATTAGCACTGTCATTAGTTTCTAAATACTAAAAATATAAATGATATTTTCCTGTTGGAACTCACCATCCATCGCTGGACTAGGGCACTGCGACGACAAGTAACCTCCCATGTGGTACCCAGGGTATGACCCTTGCGAGTACATGGGGGGAAACCCGTACCCTGGAGGATTATATCCCCCTGGAGTGGGTACTTGTTGGTACCCCAGCTGGGAGTACGGGGGGGTATGAGGGGGCATCGGTCCCTGTTGGGGGACATCGAGGTATTTCCCCCCCAAATCTTGTTCGGGGAGTGGGGCGGTATCGGCGGACGCCAGTTTGCTTATATAATCACTACTAATTTCCAAATTAATAATTACCTACACTGAAAGCAACCACGACCAGCGATAGTTATTGAACAGATTTTAAAATCCATTCACTGTATCTCGTTATTCGTTCAAATGCACTGAGGAAATACTGAAATTTGAGAAGCTTCATTAATATCTATTCAACTTGTTCAGACAACGCTTAATTCGCGAAGAAAATCAATAATTTCTTTTCCAGAATTATTCTGATGGTTGTCAAAATTATTCAACTGATAACACAATAGGATAATAGGTATTCGAACATTCGTCAAGGTCAGAAAATCCCTATTGATGTAATTACTTTTCTTAGCATTTCACCGAAACACTATCACTGGTTTCAAATTTTCTGTCGTTTTTCTTGTTTCTTGTGCGTTGTCCATCTCTTACTGGTCCCTCCATCTAGTGTGGTGGTATTTGTAGCCCGATCACAAATGAGTCTTTGTAAATTCCACGGAGTATTTCTCTCTAAGACTATCAGGTTTTTTTCAACTTCAACGCACTTAACTTGAAAAATTTATGTCAAATTTTGCAGATCAGTTTTTGAGAAAAAAGAAATATTTTTTACAGGAAAAGATAAATATCTTTTCAGTATCTCACAAGTCCTAGACTCTTTTGAAGCAAGGAGTTCACGAGGCTCTTTGAGATTAATTGATGATGGAATAAGTTTATTATTCGTATTGTTAAAATTCAACGTTGTAAAGCAGAAGCTTTTCTAATTCAGTATAATTATCTTTTTACATTTCTGGTTCTGAGCGTTTGGAACCAAGTAAGACCTTTATTTTTCATTACTTTGAAAAAAATTCCTCTATAAAACATGAATTCTCTTCATTAATTCACTATCAGTAGTTTTCATCAGTCATAACGCTTGCCTGTTCGAGAAAAATGTATCATGCACGTTACTAAGTGCATTAGGTATTATATATAAACAACATATCAGCTAAACTGTCACTTCGAAGTTCTTTACTGAAAAAAATTATTCAATAAATTTGCTTCTCAATTTCGTTTCAGTTAAAACCCACTCGCCAGCGTCAATTGCAACTGCAAGTGTCGCTGACGGTCACTGGAAAGCAGTTTAGGCACTTCAATTATAAGAGGTAAAACACATCACTAATTGGATGATTATAATGATGACGCGGCCGCTGTTGCCGTAAGTAGCAGGATGATGACGAGAGCACGTGGTGCATCTGAGACGAGCGTGAGCACCACACCAGTCCGTCACACAGCACCAGAACCACCAACACACTTAGGTAGTTCCCAGCCTCACAGTCACCATCGCACCACTCGAGTTCTGGCCACTCCCATTCCAGGCTGCGAGTTGTAACATTGGTGGCTTGCTTCTGTGACGTCAGGGTCCTGGGTCGGATGTTCATTGGCTTGGAGATAGTGAGGTCATACAGCCTCTACTTGTGTGTTATTGGTAGTTACACAAGTGAGGTCACGCTTGCATTTTATTGGTAGTTAAAGGAGAGAGGTCACAATTACGATTTTTTGGTGCTCATACGAATGTCACAAATGCATTTCGTCGATGGTGACGCGTTTTGAACTGATCACGCAGTTTATACGTACTTTCACAAGCCATAAATGTGCTTAGGATTTCTTGTTTATTCTGTAAATGAATTCATAATTCAATGTAATATGTAGTTACACAATAGAGGTCACCCTGTTCTTTGGGGAATTCGTTGGTTGTAACAAAAGCATTCATTCTAACCACCTTCACGCCCACTGCATCTCGTGCCCTTGCATTTATCATCGTTCAGTCACAATCGTCATTACAGTCAAAGAAAAATAAACAAAATCTGGGTTTACTGGTAGAATTAGAACTGAGGTCGAGCTGGCCTATTGTAGCTAGATTGATGGTATCTACAGCCAATGGTATTTGTAAAGCATGGAATTGAATTTTTGCACATTCCATGTGAACATTCACGATATGGCAACTGGTATGTAATCAATACTGGTTTTCCCTGTCATTAAGAGGAAATGTATGATTCATCTAAAAATCTACGCCTCAAACAAAATTCGATAAACCTTTCAAGAAATAAATATTCTAATATCGAAACCTATTACGCTCTACACTGACTGTAGTTACTAATTCCCTAACTCGGAGTGATGATGAAAGTTACGTGAAGCACAAAAGCCAATGGTAGTGGACAGAACACAGAACAGCTGATATAACTAGTGGAAAAACGTGAACAGAATTTTCAATACCCTCATGCATCGCTAAATACAAACATAAAACCATTAAAGCATCGATATATACATTTTTATTTACTTATTCTCAGTCTTTCAGTTTTTTATTTATTGCCTAAAATATACAGTAACTCGGATTTGTACTAGACTCTACAGGCAACAATTAGTTCCATTCCGTATGTACATTTATATATACTATATACAAGTTCCAGCAACTGATCTAACTTGCAAATAATGCATTAAGAATCATTGCAAGTATAAGCTAAACCATTAAAGTCTCGTAGAAGCTCCAGACTTTCCATGACTCGCTGGTGGCAACATCACCCATTCCAGCACCGCTGGAAAGCGTCTCGTTGGTCTCCGGATCTCTGCATAGAGTCACGAGTAGGTCACTCCCTCTTCCTTGCGACTTAATTAGCGTAAACATTTGGCTAAGGGGTGTTACTCGTAAAAAATGGGAGACCCCGACCAGTTTGCTGTGTCAAGAATCGCAACGCAAATCCCTCCAGGTACTAAAAAAATAAAAATATTTCTCGTTCCCCAGGAAGTCTGCCGAGTCCATCAAATTAATTGCCGTTTTGCAGTCCAGAGTGGCCTTTGTTATAGAGAACACTGAATATTGTGCAACGAGTTAACTGTTACTTGAATAATATATGAAGCCTGATATGACATGTAATTTCTGACTAGGGTTCATAAGAGTTGACGTCAAATAAAGAAAATGATTTCTGAAGACGTTTGGAAAACTTGTAGGATTACATATCAGCAATTTCTAAGCCGTCTGTATTTGTTTACTTGTTTTCTTAATTCATTTAGTGCGTGCACATTATTGATTTATACTCACTCTGAATGATGTAGAAACTGATATATATATATATATATATATATATATATATATATATATATATATACGTTTGTATACACCTACGATATTAATATGTTTAAATTTTACGATAATTAACTTCTTTGATTGGCTTCCCAAAGTACGCTATAGGTTTCAAAATATAACCTCGCCTAGCGAAGGAAAGAGAACTTTTTAACATTTTTTAAATGAAGGAAACGAAGCTTTTTACACATCAGTGATACATTTGAACGAATATTTTCGTTGATGAAACAATAATAAAATTAAATAATTAACTCGTAATTTTTAGGTTTACGTCGCTACCACAGAAATTGAGTCTGGTAATTCTTTACGTGTTTTACTGATATCTTCGAAGATGGGTCAAAAAACTGGTAAATGTTAACTCATGATCTGTCACAAATTTACTTTTTCGATCACTCAGTTCAAAAATTCATTAATACCACAATACAGATCAACTACACAAACTTTTATTTAACATACTTTTATATCGCTTTTACTCTCTCTCAAAACTTCTTGAAAAGAAGTTTTACTTTAGACGGTATGGGACTTGTGTAGCAGCCCAAGAATGGGCTAAACAGCTTCTTTCTATTGATTTATTCTAATCTAAAAGTCTTGAAAAAGAACAGGAAGAGTCTTTATGAATATTATGTGCCATACGTGTTTCAATTTTAACATCAAAGCTTTAATATTGGAGCTAGGAGCAAAGAATATTTTATCCTAAAGCCCTGATTATAAAGAACAATAAGAACATACATATCTATTGATAATAAGAGCCATTCTTCTTTCTTTATAAAGCCTGGAAATTGGTTTCCCCACAACTTCTGCATTACGCAAGTGCTGTAGAATGCCTCATCGCTTCATCAGACAGAGAAATCTAAATGAATTGATCATAAACTACATTGGATCCTGACATCAATAAGCCTTTCAAAATATCCTTTTAGTACAGTCCTTTGTTGATTTTTTACCATTGTGGGAAAAAATGAGTGGGAACGTCCTTTTTCCTGAAACAGCCACTCACTGATATTAGTTTTTGCGTTCTGAGATGGAATCCCCAGCGTAAAAATGCTCGAAACTTAGTCAAAGAATTCCAAAGTCTTTATCGATTAAAGTCTACGGAACATTAATCAATTTCTCAGTTGTGCAGGTGATGCTTAACAAATTCTCATCCTTAATTCAATTCAGTAACAGCTTCCTTCTTCGAAGTTTCTTTTGAGTGTGGCTTTGATTCTCAAAACATATCAAGGTTCATGCTAACATTTCGGGTTTTTCGAAGATTCTTCTCACCGATCTTCTTTGGTTCCTCCGGCTTCTCCTGGCGCTTTAAACGGGGCTCTGTGTTAAGGAAATCCGGGGGTTGAAGGTAGTTTCTGAACAAAAAATTTTCTTACTTCTAACACTTGTTCTTCTAGCATGTATTCTATTGATCTTAAAGTCATTTTCTTTCTTTAAAAATCTCGGGTAACGTCAAGTATTTTTCAATATTGGTTACGATGTTTTTCGTGTCCGTTCAAGTTGCGATAATTGAACAATAAAGTGATTTAAAAAGATCTTAATATAGTTAATTTATCTGTTATGGGACTATATACTTTAGTTGCGTTAACCTTACATTTAGTGTTAAAATGAATTTGAAGTTTTGTAACAGTATTTATGTTACAAAACGATTAGAATTTCGTTTTTTCTTCTCCGGCAGATTTGCAGTACTGGTTTAAACCTACAATGTGCCTATTTTGAAAATCAGAAATATCTTCATTAAAACTTTTTCCGCGTCATCATCTATACTTGATTTTACGCAAAAATTATCCTGCGCATTAGTTACTGGTTTCTTCGAATGCAACCAGTGTAGTTATATACGTTTCAGTGTAATTATATACGTCTACTCCAGATTTCATAAAAAGAAACAGAACGCTGATGTATTCCGTTACTTTTACATAGTTCTTGAGTCTGACGAACCTTTTGATCAAGTAGTGAATCCGTGTGAACAAAACCCCAACCGACTCATTTTGAACGAGAAGGTAACCAGCTAAGTATTACTCTTGAGTGTATATCCTTTTGATCGTCTAGTTGTACGAGTAAGCGAAACTTCAACACAAGTAACCGATGCAAGTCTCAGAGCCGTGTAACTGCATGGTAATCACGTACGGCATCTGTCTCAGCGATGCAAGTAGGATAGACAAATAACTGCATCGAAACCCCGTACCTCGTTTGATGTTCTCGACAGGATGTGAAGACGGTCGGCATTCTTTTCACCGTACGCTGTTCGTTCTTGATTCTTTTTCTTTGTACGCTGTTCTTTCTTTATTATTTTTCCCCGTACGCTGTTCTTTCTTGATTTTTATTCCTTGTACGGTGTTCTTTCTTGGTTCTTTTTTTTGTACGCTGTTCTTTCTTTATTACTTTTCCTCGTACGCTGTTCTTCCTTGATTTTTATTCCTCGTACGGTGTTCTTTCTTGGTTCTTCTTCTTTGTACGCTGTTCTTTCTACATTATTTTTCACCCCACGCTGTTCTTTCTTGATTCTTTTTCTTCGTACGCTGTTCTTCCTTGATATTTTTCTCTCGCACGTTATTCTTTTTTATTATTTTTCCTCATACGCTGTTCTTTCTTTATTCTTTTTCTTCGTACGCTGTTCTTTCTCGATTCTTTTCTCTCACACTCTGTTCATCCTCGATTCTTTTTCATCGTACACTGCTCTTTCTTTGTTCTTTTCCGCCTTTCTTGATTCCCTTCAGCCGTACGCCGTTGGAGCGTTGGAGGTGCAGTTGCATCGCTGAAGAGGCGACTGCAAAAAGTGGTCGCATTCGTATGCCAGTGATGCGCTGCCGTAACCATTGAGCTGAGAGTAGTTATAGCGAGCTTCGCTTTAATGTTCACGCTGCTGCTCTCAACGGAAAGACCTGGAGTGCCTCTCAGATTGGTCTGCATAATTAAACAGACCTTCTAATGGTCTGTACTCTGCAGATCATCGGCGCTGATAACCGAAAGGAAAAGTTCCAGCCCTCGGAGAGACAGCGAGACGCACCATTTGGTTCATGCTAAGTCAATCCATCCCGTAGAAAAATGCAGGCTGTGAAAAACTAATAGGCAAGTGCAAAGAATTTAAAATTTTACCTGGAACACAAAAAATAGCGATAACCCACCAGTTATATATAGGTCGAAAAAACAAATGAGGTTGATTTTCCTGACACCATTTGAACATTTGAGATACACGCGTGAAAAACAGTAATGATGAACGTCAATTGTAGAAATTTGTGATGAGTGTACTGCACATGTCGTAGCTCGTGTGTTATTTAATAGTTCTATCAAAATCAATGTTTCAACATCAGTTATGAAACTTTGAGTGAATAATTACTTGATTGGTTTAACAGGGCTACAAAAATGATAACAGCCAAGCTTCAACACACGATTGACGAAAATTTTTCAGAATTTTCGTTGAGTTTAGGACTATCAAAATTGAACTTTCCCCAAGGACCATTTCCAGGACAATGAGACACTTGGGGCAGAAGTCTTGAAGCGATTGAAAAACATCTCTTCTACCTGGAAAAGTCATGGGAGCATCTTGTCTTTTTGTTAAATGATTTTGTACAGTTTAAAAGCACAATCTTAATAATAATTAGTGAAAAGAATTTCAGAGCAAAGGAAGGAAGCAATAAACAGCTACCAGTGAAAGGAAATCATGCAGGTCATCGTACAGTACAGGTAATGGAAAAGCTTAGGATCTGGAAGACAGTTATGGTGGTTACCGGTTGACATGACAGCACGCACTCGCATTTCTTCACTCCTCAAAGATTATGTATCAAAATATGAGTGAATTTCTATACGGCATAAAGGAAAATATTTAGAAAATCCAGATTAAACTTTCAAATGAGAAATCAGAGTTTATGAGTTGAATGAAAATTTTTATTGATAAATTAAGTCTTGGAAAGTTAATGGTAAATTAAAATTTGAAATTTGTATTATAAATGCAATAAGGAATTAGAATTAGGATTAGAAAAAGTAATTGGGATTTGAATATGAAATTGAAAATAAGATATACATATTAGAATTACATACTGAAAATAAAAATTAGTTTTATAAATTTTAATTAAAAATATGGCTTAGCAGTTTTTAGGCAACGATTGTTCGGGGTTGAAAATTAACAGATAAAAATATGTTTTCAGCTTACCATCTGGAAGCTTCTTATTTCGAAGATCCAGTGCTTGGAGACCATCCTCTGAAAATGATTTCCTTTTAAGAAAATGAGAATAATGTTCACAGAATGAAATAAAAATGAATTTAAAAATTCCCCAAGGGATCTCTCGTACTGGTATATCAAGTAACACGATGTTATCAAGAAGTGTACGAAGAAAAGAAACAAATTCTATGAAAATAAGATTTTAAAGTCAGCGTGGAAGCACAGAAACATACATCAAAAGAAAGATAAGCTGCACTTGATGGAGTGTGATGGATTGCAGTGGAAATTAGGGGGGAAAGTGACGTCGTGACTGGAGTACGAGTCAGCTTTTCATCCAAATTACGAGTCTGGATGAGCGTAGATGTTGGACTTAGATATTAGATTACATAAAAATGGCGTCTCTCAGAATGACATGTCCAGATCTGTTACCTGCTTCATGAGTTTAAAAATACGTACAGGGTAATCCAAAAAAATAACCAGAAACGTTATTAATATTATTATATATTCGTATCTAGAATGACAAGGAGTTTGTTTCGTGCATGCAATAACAAACAGAACATCTATGTTATGTATGCAAATGGTATTTTTGTTACTAATAAATAATAATAAAATTTTGGTCAACATTTTTGTGGGTCACTCCGTACCTAAATTTTCTCTGACTACCAGTGAGGTTTTTGGTTGACTACTAAGGTTAGAACTCATGATTGATATGTGCATTCTTGAGCTTGTTTCATCAGTTTTTTTTTGTAAATATACTATGGAAATCTGAATGAAGCCAAATTACCCCCTCGTCTAAGTTACAGCGGTTCTTTGACTGAATTCGAGGTTAGTTCACTCCTATATGCTCGGTTGGATCACAATGCTGGCACAAAGCAAACTAAATCTATGCTCAAGTTTTACCCGGAGCGACCCTGAGCTTGTTCTACAGCTATGAGGTTACATCCTTCGTAAAACAAAGATTTTAATTACCTTTCATAACGAATTTCAGATTAGCGAAGTCACACATTTTGAGCTAGAAATGAACACATGCTGTACACTGGATACCGGTGCCCGCACCCATAATTACACACCAGGTAATGACATGGTTGACTCCAGCGCATTGACATGCATGATTGCAGAGTTCTTTGAGCGTACACATCGTGTGGAAGGCTGGGAGAGCTAGGAAGTGCGACTGCTGATTGTGATTGTCCAACTCTAGTGATGAGTTTAGTTTGGATAGTGCAGCACAACTTCACCTTTGCCAGGAATGGTTGTTGTCAAATATTGACTAATTATCTTAAGTGTCACTTGACAAGTGTATATTGAATTTGTGCTTTTATTCTCAGTTTTAGTTCATTCCTCGTTTTTCATTTTACAATGTCTTCTACGCAGAGTTGGTAAATTGAAAATATTTTATTTCTTGTTCTGGACTTGTACTATAATATCATCCTGCGTACGAAAATAACAGGCTTCATTTAAACGGTTTTAAATTTACGATTTAAACAACATTATTTTGCATTGGAATAGATGCCTCCAACGGGCGAGTAAAAAACTTGCTTTACAATCCTACTGCCCTTATTTTCAAGCACGAAATAACATACAAACAACGTACAGATTGTTGGCAGACGCTTTTATTCAATAGAAGTGGAAAAAGCTACACAATGCTTGAAAATCACTACTGTGTGTGATTGAAGGTATAGCTTATGTTCCTGTTTGTCCAGAATCTACAGGACAGAATCAACAGGACTGGACACATCATTCCAGCGCTGATTAGTCAACTCTGTGACGACACTAAATACCACAGGAATTAACATCGATGAAATGCCCTCGTATGAACAGCTGTTGGCTGCTACTAAATACCATAGGAATTATCGTTGATAAAATACTCTTATATCATCAGCTGTGAGCTGTCAAAAAATACGGTAAGAATTTACGTTGATAAATGCCATCAGATTATTAGCTGTGGTCTGCCAATAAATTCCATAGGAATTAACGTCGATAAAATACCCTCACATTAATATTTGTAGGCTGTCACTAAATTAAATAAGAATTAATATGGATAAAATACCCTCACATTAATATCTGTAGGCTGCCACTAAATTGAATAAGAATTAACATGGATAAATTACCCTCACATTGGTAACTGTGGGCTGGAGGCAAATACCATAAGAATTAACATGCATAAAATACACTCATATTCACTGGAGTAAAACTACACAAATTTGTGACTTGTGAACTCAATGGTAAATTTGTGACTGGGTTCGTGTTTTTGAGGTTCTTTTACAGCCTCCTGAGACAATATACAACTGGAGACTACATTTTAATGTAATTACTGGCTAGTTCTGCTGTGCTGTGATATTTTTGAGTACAAGTGTCACTAAGTAGATTTGTTGACAAATACGAAATGCAACATCAATGGGACTGTGACAAATTGACGATAAAATGACTGGTTAAGTTGATGGGTTCCCATTTCGTTGTCTTTATCAGAAAATTTGCCCATGAAAAGCCTTTTCACCATTCAATTTTTTTCATTCACTTATATCCAATTTTTAATAAGAAACTACAATAACGTTGATAGTGCGACGGCCAGTTAATGAATACAAGAAAAAGTATTCATATTCACTACTACAATAGAATTCCTTTAAACTGTCACTCGCTGGCCAAGCTGTATATATTTATTAATTGTTTTTTGCTCTAACTGCTTTAAATAATTGATATTGTTATTCTTTTATGTCTAGCGTGTCTATGAATTGTTTGTGGTTACTTGGGTGATATTAACCGGTAACTACAAAGTCCCATGGGTGCCGGTTAAAAAGACTTCTACTGTAGTTAGATAATATGTTGTGGCTGTTACCGTAATTTAAAAAGTTGTACAGTCATACAGGTAGGACGATTGAAAGCAATCTGCTTGTTGAGACAAATATAAGCGCACAAATGTAGGCCATTGCATTAAACTGCAGGTGGGCAGAAATTTTTATTCCATAAGGAAATCTGTGAAGTATCGTAGCATACAGCTGCATAATAGCTAGCACACAACACATGACATGCTGGCCAATGCACAACACATATCATGCTAGCCAGCATACAACATAACACATGCTGACAAGCATACAACACATAACATTGCGGCTAGCACGCAACACAACATAACACATGCTGGCCATCACACGACACACAATATGCTGGCCAGCGCATAACACACACGACATCCTGGCTAGTACACAACGCACGTCATGCTGCAACATAACATGCACTACAAGACCACATACACCGACCATGCGATGACTGCGTAGCTGCACTGCGTTTCCCTAGTATTAGGCTGTCACACAATACAATGGACACAATACAAGCAACAGTATGAGTAACAATAGCAGACAATACGCCGGGACAAAACGCTGATTGGAGACAGCCTCTGCGATGGAGTCAGCTAAACATTGTGATCCTTTCAGCCTGTGCTTACTCTCATGATTCCGTCCTGCAACCTTCGAGACTGAATTTATTTTTCTTCTTCTCTTTATGTGTGTTATTCTTAGAGAACAAATCCAAACCACAGTGGCTTTAGAGTTCAGAAGATAATGCGGAGGAGCTGAATAACAATTTTTTCTTCGATTGGTTTGATAATAAAGATTAATTCAGGCATATCTCACTCCGACGCATGTTTCAGAGTTGCTTAAGCTTATGTAGCACCGTTGAATATATTTGCTGACGAAAAAGACATTTATTAATTGAGCATAAAAATTGTGCATTCTAAGTAATTTATGAATAATTTTTTGATGTAGAGATTTTGTACTCAGTGAGCACCATTGTTTTTATCATTTCATTTATTTTTAGGAAATCTCGAGACAAATTCAAACTATTTATAAGGTGGAGACACAAACTAAATTTTTTTACAGATTTGAAAAAATCGAAGATTCTACTCCAGGATGATGTACATTAATATATGTATATGATAAGTGTATATTGACTTACACTGGTGTACATGTTTGATAAGTGTTCAAAGATCTTGAATTCATTCAGTGTACATTTCCTTCGATATGATAACATTCTTTACATTATAAACAAGACACATGAAAACAAATAATTCATTGTCATCAAGCAATATTAAAAGAAAACATAAATTCTAAGCATAATGAAGCCAGGGAACTTTTACGCCTAGAAATTAAGACCATCGTAAAAAGAAACGCTTAATTGTTTGTGGTTCATAGGTCATGGTTCATGATTCATATATTATATATGAACTCTCAATTGTTATTTACAAGGCATTCATAGTGAAGAGTTGGTAATTGATATCGCCCAATTTGTGTCGTTATAACCTCTTGTTTCTTCAGTTTTTAGGGAATTGACGCGGATGTCTATTACCGTAAAACTACTTTTCCCTTGAAGAAAAAACCAAAAAAGGGATATTTATGAAAATTGATGTTAAGAAAACGGGTGAAAAAAATGGTCTCACAAATCAGTCTTCACTGGCAAGCAGTTGAATATCCCTAGTTTACCATCCTTGCTAACTTTTGCTCACCTGAAGTTCACTAGTGCGTCAACAATATTTGGATATCTTATCATTCTCCTAGTAAATCATACAGAAATTATTGAATTTCTTGATGTCCATCAAATTAATCTTCCCCTCCAATCTTTTCGCAAAATTACTATTTTAACAGAACCATTTCCCAATACCTGTTGCACTCTGTCTTTGCTCATTGTCTTGTTGGTTCATCCATCCATCTAGAAAATTCGAGCTTCTGGATAAAAACAAACATCCGTCTAAAATTTATCCGTAATAATAATTCTGAACCATCCTTTCAGTAGATTTTTCCCTCAACACCTAGCAATGATAATCTTAGATTTGTGGCACAGTTTTGCAGCTCCAGCAATGACATGTTCTTTGAGAGTTCAAAAAAGTTCATCATGTTTTTCAAAAAGCTCCGAAAGCCAAGTCTATAGATAACAAAACGAATTAAGATAAAAAAAACCTTTGTGTTAATAAAACGTGAACTCGAGATTAGAGGCGTTTTACAAACTTTGCAACATTATACAAGAAATTTCATTATTGCATCGCTAGTAAACTTATTGTTCTTTTATTTTCAGCCTATAGTCTGATCAATAATAAATAAACACTTGTAAACCAATACCCTGATATTATAAAAGAAAAAAATGCTGGTGTAAAATAATCTTCTCACCATCATTTGACTTGAAATCAAGTTCTGAACTCCCAAGACTTTCTTGCCCTCGTGTAGGTCAACGCACAAATATTTGGAGACTCAAATTCGAGTTTTGATCCACGTAATTGCATCCTGTTTACTGTTCATAACTTGCACAGATTATATTGTTCATATTGTCTCGAGATGTAGTAAAATCTGTTCATTTTACTGCTGATTTCCAACGAGAGATTTTCATTAAGTGTTGTACAAACACGTTTTTCAGGTGAACTTACTTCGCAGCGCCTTGATAACTCATAAAAGGCTTAGCTTAAATCGCTTATGCCATCCACAATGCAGGTTAAGAACGCGTTTACTGTGCTAATATTCAGCTCAAATCTATTCCACTTTAACACAACTCATTTCCAGTGTAACTTTTCGTCATGAACCAATTATTTTGCTTTAGCAAACCCCTTTTTAATTACACTGGACTGAAAAAAAATGCATGACTCCACAGAGAGCAGACTGTTTCTCTGAGAGCAAATTCTGCGGGAGAAAAATAAAGCAGTCCATTAATGGGAGGTGGCATTCTTGGAGGAGATTCATTGGCCATCTAACCACATCCTGTGGCCCTGTAACCCCGTCAGCTGGTGGGGGTGGGGAGGAGTGGGGGAACAGGGGATTTGAGGACTGGAGAGCCCCAGGCTGTGTAGCTGGGGCAAGAAATACGGTCACACGGTCACACTGAGATACACGGTCACACTGAGGTACACGGTCACACGGTCACACTGAGATACACGGTCACACTGAGCTACACGGTCACACGGTCACACTGAGATACACGGTCACACTGAGGTACACGGTCACACGGTCACACAGAGATACACGGTCACACGGTGACACTGAGATACACTGCAGTGTACTCACATAATATGACCATAACTGCAGTGTACTCACATAATATGACCATAACTGCAGTGTACTCACATAATATGACCATAACTGCAGTGTACTCACATAATATGACCATAACTGCAGTGTACTCACGTAATATGACCATAACTGCAGTGTACTCACATAATATGGCCATAACTGCCGCGTCTGAAGCATTAATTCTAAGCAGTGTTCGCAGGTGTGCAGGAGCAGCGACACGCGGTGTGCGGAGGAGCTCCAGTGTTGCAGATTTGGAGATGACCTTCCAGTCCTAGTGGACTGCTGGGGAGGAGTTGAGGGGACGTTGTGAGGGTCTTACACTGTACTTACAGTTTACTTACACAGTAGTACACTGTACTTACAGTGTACTTACACAGTAGTACACTATACTTACAGTGTACTTACACAGTAGTACACTGTACTCACACTGTAGTACACTGTGTTACACTGTACTTAAACAGTATTACACATGCAGCATGAAGACCAAGTTTATAGATGTAAGTCTCCTCAGGAACTTCAGTCAAGAATGAGGAAGCAAGTTTGTGTTCACTGTTTGGATTTTAGGGTAGAGGTTATGCTAAGTACCTCCACATTTCAATATACAAAAAACAAGCCGACGAGCAGCTGTCAGAAAACGACAGTTTCAAATAACATCAGTAAAAACAAAGATCTCATAATAATGCGCACATAATTACATCGTTCTACTTCCACAATCTAAGTCCAAAGAATTTTTGTAATTTTAAAGTTTTTTTCGGAACTTCTCCGTCAATGCAAAAAGACGCACGCATTTGGACAAGTATTGCGCTGTACCCAAATGACCCACGAGTTGCCTTTAGAATACGTTACTGTGCGTAAATTACAGGCCTCGACCAACACCCCTGTACTAATTATAGCTCAGAAAAAGATGACCTGAGTGCCGTCAGTCATGGAAGTCACATGAGTGACGATCACCTCCAGAGCTGGCAGCCTTCACGTCAGGCATCCGTGCTGTGTACGTCCCACTTCTAATCTTACGTATCATACAAACATAAAAAAATTTACTTTTTATTTCGTGATGATGCTTCTTACTTTCCCAATTGCAAGTACACGTAAATGGAATCATAGGTCACGATATTTAGTACAGATAATGCTTTTCTTTGTCGTCAGGTGGTTAATTTGAGTTAAGTATAACTACTAGACCGTAAAGAGGTGTGAGGTGTAGGGTGGTATTCCACAGAGATGGTTCGAGTCCTCTGAGCAGGTGAGAGTAGTAGGTTTTACAGACGTTTGGGTCTTACGAATTGTGTGTTAAAAAACAAGGTACTGGGCCTTTCCTGTGTACATCTTCTCAATAGAAGCTAATATCCTATTTTCTAGGCAAAGAAAAGAATAGAGTACCTTTTAAAAGCACACGGTAACGACCATTATTCACAGAAATTTTTTAAATTACGAGCGATAAAAAACGCTTGAGATGGTAAAAACGTGAACTAGCCTGCATATAAGACTGCTTACTTACGATGATGTTGTATTGAAGAGTAAAATTCGTCATCAGCTTCCTTTTAACTCCAGGGTCTTTATAAACATGCAAGTCTGTAATTTTAAGTTTTTGCTCTGCGTGAAGAGGCTGACGGATGCGCAGTTTTCTCCTTCAATGCTTCTGTTTTGAAGGAGTGCATCAGAAAACGAAGAATTTCTACGCATTGCTAGATTGACATCCGTAATAAATGACAAGGTAACATCAGTCCCTGGACGTGTCAATGTAAGGATTGCACGTTGGTTCAAAGTTACAGTTGTTCAGGTCTTTCTTAGTGAGAGATGATGATGACTAAATCAAAACTAGGCTATGAACGGTTGCCTGCTATGAAGATTGCGTGAGTGAACTTAAAATACGGACAGCGTCAATTATTATCATTTACAGCGTTTCCATCACGTAGTATTTCTAGAATTCATGCTATGGAAGCCAAAGAGCAAGGAAACTAACTTTTTTAAATGCTAGATTCATTGTATATCTTCAAAACTACTGTTTTATCATAGAAATTACATGTTTTTATAATCTATGCACAATTACATGCATTGCATGTAATTCCATAGAAATTACATAATAATTATTTACATGCCTACTTGCAGCTGAGATTGATAGGAGACAATCGAGGATCGTCACAACTAAAGGTGTTGTGTTTCATGCACTGCACAAGTCAAGACTATGTCACTGTCAAGTTTTCGGGTGCAAGTTGCTACATCAATGTTAATGTAACACTAAAGATACACTAGCTCTTAGTTCTACTAATCAAATAACACTAAAGTTACACCGGCTAATACCTCCACTTATTAAATAACCCTGAAACTATACTAGCTCATAGTTCTACTAATTTAATAATAGACTTTCTAAATGTTGTCTTCCCTTGAAATACATAGAAAAAGAACCTAAGATTTATCGACTGAAAAAGTTCGTTGTATTTATTATTATTTCTGTTTAAAAGAAATTGAGAATCTTCATTTATTTTCACTGTTATTGTGAATATTCTGTTGCAATAAGATCCCCTAATATTGATACGAGTATTGTAGGAGAAAAAGATTGGTAGTCAGGAAAGAGTCAATAAAAATGAACTCATAGCTCAGCTTAGACTTCCCAACCTTCCGAAAATTTTTCTCTTCTTCTATTCATGTTTTATTCCAGAGACTAGTGTACCCGTACCATCAAAAATGATGGCAAATATGTACTATTGGAAAGATGTTAAATAAAATAACATATAAGAACGCAATGCATACTGCACTTGCATACTTTTCCCACCTCTGTTGCCTTATCTTTTTATCTTTCTCTCGCTCTTCTTTTTCGTTCTCAATTCAGTCTTTTTTTTCTTTCGAGTGGAGTTTCCATGCTTAAGCTTATTTCAAAGGTAACTTATTTTTCTTGTGACAGTAGTAAACACTTAGAATACAGTATTTTTGAGCCGCAATAGAAGTAGTTATAGCCATTCGTGTCATATCCTAGATACAGAAATTCAGCATTACTGAAAGCAACTGCGAGCTTGTGTATGTATATTGTAATATGCAATACCCCGCCCAACTCCCTATCCACGATACGGACTCAAGTATATAAGGCTCTGGATCTCTCTAATTTTGAGCGTCACGAAACATTTAAATAAATATAGAAACACGCAACGGTCATTCTTAGTATTAGATTAGATAATAAAAAATTAATGATGTTCAAATGAGAACGAGGTTAACCAATGAAGGGTAGATGAAAATGTATTACATTTGCAGAACTTCAAACATCAATTGCAAGTATCCAGATTACGATCAATTTTACAGGAGGCCTTTAAGGAAAACTGGGCTGGAGCTCAAAATCTAATCATCCTAAGCTCATGCTGACCAATTACTAGCATAAAATTGGCAATCCACAGAACTCCCCAGAATTCACACGCTCTCAACACATCACCTATTGAGTAAATCTGTCTCTTTGCACAGGCCAGCATTAGCTGAGTTGCCTGCGTCGCTCATCCTAAATCGTTCTTTAACTCATATCGAGCAGAAACAGCAATAAATTTTCTGAAATCCGCATCACGTCCTACGACCAGTAGCGGTCGATCAACAATGTGACTTACAGAGACGCTGTGTGGGCGAGGCTATTGCCAGTTTGTGGTCACCGATGACACTTTGATGACCGCAAACACTACAGTTCTGCGGCACAAAACTTCATATCCAACTGCTCATCTTTCCAGACTGTTGGTTAACCTGACATTATGAACTACAGGCCTGATGACTTTGTTATTAGGGTAAAGGTGAGGTTTTACTTTATTGGGCTACTGATAAGGTATGTCTTAGGAGCAGCACATTGAGTTCTTTGCGATGCTTGTTTGCATGGAACGAGAACAGAAGTAAATTTTTTAGTTATTTAGCCGAGTAAATTCCGTCACATTCATTCATACGGCAAATTAATTATAATCTCGACTTACGACACTATTTTTCAACTGAAAGTGACTTATTATTCCTTTATTATCATTAGAATACATTTTCTCCATGCAAAGTATGTCCTCAATTTATTCAATCTTGATAATTTATAAATCTTTCAGCAGGATCGTTCATGGAGCGAATAAACTGAAAATATTCAAAACTTAGAACATCATGCACTAGTTAAGAACTTAACGAAGTTTTTAGATACAAAAACTAAAAGTCCCGGAAGGAAATATTATTACTGTAACAAAGAAATTAACGTACTTAGTAATTCACTTCATTTATTTAAGCGCACAGAAGCATAATTTTAAGGCATTGTTTACGAAATGGTCAAGGTTTATATCAAATTTTGCGTAACTTTGGGCTAATTTATTCATGGCATTTTCCATCCTGAAAAATAACTTTAAATTGCAATTAATGGACTTGAAATGAAGAATAGTAAATAAATCTCAATTAATGGACTGAAAATAAAGAATAGCTATAAAATTCATAGTATATATCTATGTATATATATAATATATATATAAATATATATACATATATATGCGCAGTTACTTATTCTACACAAGCATTACGTCGTGTATAAAGCATTTCATCAGTACGACTACCACATTTACACTACAATTTAATCCACCCAATTGATTACCGTAAATACAATTTTTATGATTTATGCTACGACATAATCAACACATCTGCATCATGTACGCAATTTCTTACTTTTCACGACTAATGAATCCACAAAATTACCCAATCTCTAGAATAACCAGTGTCACGGTCAAAGACCATTACTCCTACTATAGGTAAAACACCATTCATTCTTATAAAATCCTGTGTTTTGCTTCGATGAACTCTGGGAAACAAAGTGCTGGAACTTCCCACACACATCACGGCTTAAACATATCATTACTTGCAATGAGAAGGACTGCAAAAGGACCATCAGCATATGGGTTAGTTTTAAGACGTCATTATTAATAACAACATAATAATAATAATAATATCAATAATTAATAATAATAATAATAATAATTAATAACCATAGTTATTAGTCAAAAATTATATTAAATAATACACCTCTCATCTCACCCCTTGTGTGTTTTAACAAATTATTGTTTCATTGGTTCTTTCAAATTAGTTATTACGTCTTCGATCATGTTCAAAGTAAATTTCTATAATTGCAAGGTCCCATAACTCATTGGAATGGCTTACATCAATGCAAACAGAGATAACTATAAACTGCCATGTGTTGTTGGGCATGCTATGCAGCTCTAACGGAGTCACAGGAAAAAGTCACGGCTAAACTAAATTCTTTATGGAGGGCCGAGATGCAATACATGGGAGAAGCAATAACACCACCTAGAAATATTAAATCCAGCCTTATTTTGAATCAGAAAATAAAATAAAATACACTAACCATTACTAAGTATATTCATGACCAGATTTATAATACTCATCTCCTGATTTCACGAAAATTTATTAGAAATTTAAAGTGAAACGTAAATTTCACATCCGTTAATAAATTACTTATTTATTATTGAATTAACCAAACCAAGGCCATAGCACCAGATCGTAATCAACGAAGCTATTCGTGTCATTTTGTAACACCATAGATCTGAGTACATAACACACGTACATATTACACACTTGTTTCATCTGGACAGGCTGACGCGTCAGCACGCACCAGCAGGTACGGGGAGGCTGTCGAAAGGGAGACACGAGAGTACGTACAGACGGGCGTCATGCATGAAGCCCTTCATTTCTGCATTAGGGGCTGCTGTGTTCCCATGCTCATAGACCGCAGGGCAATCTAATAATTTTATTTCGTACATGAGATGTCGCGTACACGGCGAGAAACTCCCTCCTTGCTCTCTTCCACCACCCGACCCTGGATCCCACAACACGTATATAATCAGGGACCGTCCTGTCGCAGCCCTGCACGCGATCCAACGCACCTCACACAGTCCTGTTTTTGTTCTCTTTTTTGTCTCTTTGCCTGCGTTATTGACGCATGTGAATGTGTTCTTTTGCTGGTAGGTCGAGTTGTGATTGTTGCACTGGCGAGTGAAGCTGGACTGGGAGTAACGCAGTTTCCAGCCGGCTTGCTGATTAGGTGACCGTGGATTGTTGTTGTTTGTAGTATGGATTTACATTCGGTAAAAAGTTTTGATTCATTGATATTTCTATTTTCCATTCGACAATCGTCGTTGTGTGTAGAATGCATTTATACAGACAGTAACAAGTTTTGCTCGGTTAAAATTTTAATCTTTGTTTGAATGCAAAACCATACATGAACAATAATTCATAAAAACAAACTTGTGAATCATTCTTATAAATAGTTGAACTTTGATAATACAAAAGATAATTTCTTTTCACTTCCTCTTCAGTTTGCAAAACTTTTATGCACTAACTACAACGGTATTTTCTTGACACCGTATGTTCTATTGGAAGAAAGTGAATAGGCACGATGATGTCTATTGTAAGCATATACATACATCGAGGTCCAACATAAAATAATCATACACCCTTTCTTAAAATGTCGATCGGAAAAGTTACTGTTTTAGGAAATATCTGTCAATAAAGCCAGCATGATCAAGTTTTATCTCTATCTAAAAAATTTTACCTACACTTTGTATTAGTTACCATAACTTCAACTGAAACTGAATATACATATATGTTTATTTTGTATATGATTGACTTTGATGAGTATTCAAGCCCAGCACTTGAGAAACATCAAACTTCCTGTCAGCTGACGCAAACCTGTGGTCGACTTTCTACTTAATAACTTCCAATCTTAAGTATGAAATATCTTTCTGCTTCAGTTTTCATTCAGAAATATCTTTCTGCTTCTGTTTCTAACTTTTTATTCTCATTCATCAAAGCCAAAGAAAACTTACCTGATTTTTTAACCATTTCATACCACAGCAATAGCTCATAAACGAGTGATATATAAAAGTATATGTTAGTAATTCTTCAGAGTATGCACATGCATTCTCTGCACATAAAACATTCTCTCTTTTCGTCGACACACAACAACTAAACATTCTTTTCCATTCCAATCCTAAAACTCTTTAGCCAAGCTCACAATTCATATCCAAATACGAAAAATGCCCACACAAAATATCTTGTAAGAATTTCTCTTATCCACAATAACGTTACGAAACCACAAAGCAAATTCCCAGTTTTATTAGCTCATTAATTAAGGAGCTGGAGGGCCTCTACGGTACCCGCCATTGTTTGCCTGCGAATTAAGGTTAGAGCCATCAGGATGAGCAGCTCTTCGTAACCCTTGCGACGTCGCATCCAATTGGCTTGAAATTACAAGCGATCGAAGCCTTCTGAAGAAGGTGGACCGAACATTTACCCAGCACATGGTCGTGCTGTGTATTGGTGGTATTGAAGTAGTGTGTAACTAAGCGAGACTGATGAGGCCCAGATTGTTGCTCGACCGAGACTGTGAGGTCCATCTGGTCAGCGTGAGAGGAGAGGTAATCGCTCCAAGAAACCTTAAGCGAACTTTCTGCTTGTTGCTTGCCACACATGAAGCCCAAATAAAACACTACCGTATGCCTTATTATACGTATGTCAAGCAATGAAGTCTATGCAAAATGTTTTTTGATATCGACGTCTCGAATGATTTTTCAGTGATAAGGGTACTGAGTGTAGCGAAGGCCTAAACAAAGCTGAATATTTTTGGCACGTTTTAAGTTTGACTTCTCTCATATTTCAGGACTAAAGATATGACCTTTGTATTTTGAAACGTTTGCTATTAAAAATATTTTCTTTTATGCTGAGTTTTCCTCTTACGTGTGAGATTCCCCAGCAATAAGTCAATCAGCACTAGAATAGTGAATTATTTCATGACTGCACGCAAAAATATAGCCTAATTTTTAAAAATATCCGTAAATTGAATGACTCAAGTTATTCAACTATCCACAAGTTGAATCCGTAAGTTGAATAATTCGAAACAACGTCGAATTATTGATGAAATTGTTGACAACGAAGTAACAACCTTATTTATTTTCATTATTCGTAAATTAATTATTGGGATTAGTTTACTTTAGTATCAGTGATCAAAGTTGTTGGATTTGGAGTCTAGCCACTAAGAGGAATCTAGGAGCATCTCTGCTGGTCGGTCTCAGGTGACCTGGAGAAAAAATAGAGCATTTTCAGAACCAGAATTTGTACTTGAATCACCTTAGAGTTTAATGGACTGTTGATGATCTTTCATTTTAAAATAATGTGATTTCTTTCAAGCAAATATAAAAAGTTAGTTGAAAATTAATCTTCATTGTATTATTGTAGAATTAACTTTTTCGTCGTTGGACTATCAACTCTCAAAAAGATTCATAAGGATTTTCATGATAATTAAAAAAATTGTGCATAACCGTACAATGTAAAGTGTGAACAAGATAAATTAACAGCTCCTCTTAAACAAAACATCATTCACTCATAACTTTCGATTCTATTTATTGTATTAAACTAGGCTATATCCTGCTTTTAGATATTCGCAGCCTTTATATTTTTGTACTGCATAACGAACTCAGAGAAGAAGCTATTAGAATTTAGTTCAGATTGCTTTCGTGTACAATCAAGAATCCCAAAATTTTCTTGATATTGATCGATGTCATCACTGATCATGTTATGAAACTGATGTCAATGAACATTTCTACAGCAGATTTATTCAAAAAAAAAACTTCATATCTTCGTAGAATCAGCGTTGCTGTACAATTAGCAGCACTCGATGCAGGTTTATTGTTTCTAGTCAGCTTTTGTCTCAACATTTTTCTACTTGTTCCATCACTAGAAATTTTGCTAGGAAATATGTAGACAGTTCCTAGAAAACTTCAGCATTACAATTTCAGCTGTTATAACAGAATTTCCATTTCATTCCTCGGTACACGATGACCTCTTTGTCATATTCGATAACCTCTTTGTCGTATACAATGACCTTTTTGCTGTATACGATGACCTCTTTGTCATATTCGATAACATCTTTGTCGTATACGATAACCTCTTTGTCGTATACGAAAACCTCTTTGTCATCAACGATAACCTCTTTGTCATAAACAATGACCTCTTTGTCATGATAGGGTAACTTTATTTAACACTGCAGGAAAATCAAGGGGCTTTAAGTCACCCCAAAGGTAAGCACTATCCTGTACACCTCCTTCATCTCCTGCACAGTCATCTCAGCAAAGCAAGCTCGCATGCCATGTTCTAACTGACAATCCTGTTAATGACTTCATGTTTCGCGGGTGTTTTTTCGACGACTTAAATTGTGTAGTACGGCAGCGCTGATGAAATTATAGATTGCCTGTGCTCTGGAACCTTCACCTCCTGCAACGCCACTCCCACGTCTTGCTTCTGCTTTGATCTCTGCGTGAGTGGCATGAGTGGTACGAGTGATAGGAGTAGCATGAGTGGATGGAGTGGAAGGAGTGGTAGGAGTAGCATGAGTGGAAGAAGTGATAGGAGTAGCAGAAGTGGAAGAAGTGTCAGGAGTAGCACAAGTGACGAGTGGAAGGAGTGTCAGGAGTAGCACGAGTGACAGGAGTGGAAGGAGTGGCAGGAGTAGTAAGAGGGGTAGGAGAAGCAGGAGCATCTGGAATGGATTGCTTGCTAAGGGCCAGGGTCGGAAGAACACTTGTTCGTGTTGGTGCCATTACATTTTAAGACGCATTGCATTACCATAATTATTGTTCCTCTTTATTAGTGTTTGCAATGTGTGTTCGAAAAGTTCTTCTATCACTATTTAATTATTAACAAATGCATTTTGGCATAGAATGTTGGAGGTAAAATGAATGACAATGCAAATAAAGCTAAAAAAGACCCTCTTTAGAATCAGTACAAGCCTGGATTCTTATTCTATTTTCAAACACTGCCCTGGAAATATGTCTGTTAAACAACATGAAACTGCAAGGTGACCTTCTAAACGTCTTCTATACAAGCATTTATTATTTTCTTAATAAAATAGGAACCTAAGAACTTAGTGACACGGAAAAAATTCCGTAGACAACTACAACTGGTCCGCTGTTAAGCAGTAAATATTTTTCAGCATTATACTCTTACCAGCACAGACGGTACTCTAATTGAACCATGTTTAATTCTTTGAGACGTTGCTTCATTTGGTTTGTTTATGAGTTATGGAGCTACTAGTTCTAGATTCATACCTCGCTTAATAAATCGAACAATCTGGAAAAATAACGGTACTGTGTGCAATTTGACAATAACTACGAATAAATTCAATGGATATTGAGATTAACGAACGAGTGTCAAACTTATTTTTCAGTGAATTTCTTCTTTTAAGCATACTTATAAAAAATCTTGTTCAGGGATATGGAAGCCAATGTCTTGCGGGCAGATGACACACAGAAAATATTTCAGAGAGCTTTTAAGTGAAAATTCTATGCTTCTATTAGTGCAGTGATAACACTTGCAAATAACGTAGCCGAAAGATGCCTTCGATTCTGACTTCGTCGTACCAACAGATGAGAGCAGACGAAGCTCATTGGTTGTACAGCGTCTTCTAAAAGCTCTCTTTCCCCAATCGTTACCACGCATGAGGTAATTAACATAGATTATCTTTCCCCAATCGTCACCCCGCATGAGGTAATCAACATAGAATATCTTCCCCCAATCGTTACCACGCATGAGGTAATTAACATAGATTATCTTTCCCCAATCGTCACCCCGCATGAGGTAATTACCATAGATTATCTTTCCCCAATCGTCACCCCGCATGAGGTAATTAACATAGATTATCTTTCCCCAATCGTCACCCCGCATGAGGTAATCAACATAGAATATCTTCCCCCAATCGTTACCACGCATGAGGTAATTAACAGAAATTATCTCTCTTCAATCGTTACCGTGCATGAAGTAATTAACGGAAATAATCTTTCCTTAATCGTTACCACGCATAAAGTAATCAACAGAAATTATCGTTCTTCAATCGTTACCACGCATGTGGTAATCAATAAAATTAATATATTCCTATTGACAAAGTATTTCTTGTGATCAAGTGGATTCCAAGGTCTAAACATTGTTCTTTTTGATGACCAACTTTTCTAGAATAATTACGTAGAATGATAACAGGGCTCTTTTTGTAGACTATTTGTGAGAGGCAAATGATAACTGGAAAGTCCTAAAACAGCCTCCATAATTACTAGATTTCAGTATTACTGAACATCTCTTGCAGGTGCTGGAGACACAAATTTGAAGTTGACATTCCAACTGTGCTCTTTAAATGACCTGAACATTTTTGATGAAGATTTTTACATTACATACAAAATTTACTTGTGTATATTCTAAGATGAATCATGGTTGATGAGAAGAAAACGAGGGCTAGTTCTTCATACAGTACATTTTGATCAATTTAAAAAGTGTTCTAAATATCGTATTGTATACAACATGTATACAGTACAATATCTCTGTACTGATACCTCTGTATCTCTCCATAAAATTTTCCTACCATCACCATTCTATCATTTTGAGTTACACGACAGCAGAAGCAACCATGGGAATTGATACGTTCCACCATAGAACCAAATATCTTTTTCCACTAACAAATACAAAGTTACCAGAACCTCTGGATCTTGAGTAGAAGTTTGAAAGTCAGCCAATAATAAGCGAACTGAGAAGGAGAGATCATGCTGTCGTGTATTAAGTATTTTCTCGGCTGTATTTCAACGCTGCGTTGAAGGGACTCCTGATTCCAGAAGAGAGGAAGACGGCTGTCTGGTTGCCATGGTGACGGCCTCACTTAACAATATGAGCCTAATGTGTGGCGAGCTGTGGTGGGGGTATCATTGGGGGTGGTGGGGGTATCATTGAGGGTGGTGGGGGTATCATTGAGGGTGGTGGGGCTATCAGTGAGGGTGGGGGTATCATTGAGGGTGGGGGTATCACTGAGGGTAGAGGGAGTATCATTGGAAGTAGATGGCGTATTATTTAGGGTGGAGGAGTATCATTGGAAGTAGATGGCGTATTATTTAGGGTAGAGGAGTATCATTGGAAGACATAGAAATATCACTGACGGTGGAGGACGTATCATTGGAGTGGAGGGAATATCATTAGAGATAGTAGAGGTATCATCAAGAAGGAAGGGAGTATTGTTGAGGACGGAAGGATGTATCATTGGCAGGATAGGATGCATTATGATGTTGTCCCCCCAGTTCAGGCCTTAAGCCTTGAATGATAGTGCAAATAATCTGCAAACTATCTTTTATTTCAACAAACTACACGAATACCTAAATATATTTCACAGAATACAACCTGCAGTGCAGACTAGATTACGCGTACAGAAATTCTTTTCATGTTATGAAACAACAGATCCAAGTCTTTGTATCAGCTCTTCGAAATTATTTTGCTTTTGAATATCGTCAAAAAAATATGCTGTACCTTATTTTGTTTCTTATTATCACTTACTTATGTGAAATTCATGTTCACTCAAAGTGTGTTTATGTATAATAACATACAATTCAGGCATCTTATTTCACATAGGAGCAGAGGTAAGACGGAGATAAGAGATAATATAGGATATAAGAGACAAGATAAGACTATTTTTTCGGGTAATGGTACTAACTACATTGTAATATACCATGTGTCTTTCCTGCAGTAAACTAAACAAAACTAAATATAATTATCTAATGAATTACATTATATGTTGATTTATATTTAAATTTCCTTTAAACATCCAACTGCATACTCTCAAACTTAGAACTTTTCGCCAATGATTTTTTCCTCATTCTCTATTTTTTGTGTTTTAGAGCATTTTTTCCTTAATTTCAGTATTGCCCTATTATTTTCAGTACTTTCGTCTGTGTACCAAGTGATCACCTAGATACGTATGTTCACGAGAAATGTATTCACCGGCATCAAAGATACCTTGATTTTGGTATCGTTGCTACATGCATTTTTCGTGGACACACTAGATGTGTCACTCGATATACGAAATTAACGAAAATAAAGAGAGCGATGAAGTAAAATCTACACTGATTCTAGACTCAACTCCAAATTTTCGTTCTCTTTTAATCCTTCTCATCATTGCACTTTTCCTTGCTAGTGCCTGAGTAACAAGCCGTGTTCTCAAGACCAGACTCTACTTACAAATTATCGAACGTAACTTTGGTTAGCATAATTAGCGGACGTAATTTACGCTATCATTAATAATTATTTAATTTACAACATCCGCTTCAACAAAAGTTAAAATTTTGGACACAAAGTAAGCCCTGGTTAAGTGTCCGTCCGCTGGAGGCTGGCCGCATATAACTACTGCGTTTGTGATCTCCAAGCCATAGCTTAAAAAAATAAAATTTGCCTCGTGAATTTAACCTGCAGGAGCTAAACCCAAGCACTAGTAAGACCTGTATGTTAACAGAGCTTATGGTGTCGTGTCTTGTACAGCCGCGTGAAGATAATCAATGCAGCAAAATTTACTGCTCACCGATAGCAGTGATGGTTTTCTAATAAGATTGCCGTCTTCATTTGATAGTAATTACTTCATAAGAATCTGGAGACGGCGGCGAACCGCATGCCCGTGGTCGACGCAGAGGCTCATCGCGGCGCGGCGTTTTGGCCAGCAGTAGACTCGTAAAATAGACCAACATCTTCAGACCCCGCTGGCGTAATTGCAACGCTGAGCTATGTTAGGTATTTTGGGGAGTGGGGAGTGTTGCAGGTTGGGATGAGGGAAGAGACTATGAGAAGGAGGAGGAGGAGGTGGGCATCAAAGAAGTGGAGAAAGAGAGGAGCTAGAGAAAGAGAGAGAGAGAGAGAGAGCTGTGTCACAGGAGGGTCATTATCAACAGAGGACGAGAGAGTGAATGGTGAAACAGTGTATGGCTGACACACTGGAACTAGAGCGGGCTTGGAAAGAGGTGGCTGAGAGAGAGGCAACCTAAAGACAGGTGGCTAGGAGAGAGATAGCTCGGAGAGAAAGGACTTGGAGTGAGGTGGCTAAGAAATGGAAGGCTAGGAAAGAAATGGCATGGAGAGAAAGGAGTTGGAGAGAAAGGACTTGGAGTGAGATGGTTTGAAAAGAGATGGCTGGGAGAAAAATGGCTTGTGGAGAAAAGACTTGGAGTGAGATAGTTTGGAAAGAGGTGGCTAGGAGAGATGGCTGGGCGAGTGAGTGGTAGAATAGGACAATTGACTTGAATTATAAAACTACGGGTGACAAGTACAGTTTATTACGTTGGAAAGAAAGTCATGTCGTTTTTTCCGAACGTATTTATTTTATCTGAAAAATTCACATAATGCTATTTTTAATTTTTACAATAATTTCTTTCATTTTTACTACTTCTCTCCAACGGCCAATTAGCTTTTCAAAACCATCTTCAAAAAAATTATTGGATTTTATAGACGAAACCAAATCGAACCATTTTTTAGTTGTTCATTGTTTTCATAAAATTAATTGCTTTAAATGATGCTGCAAAGACCTGGAAAGATGATAATCAAAGGATTAATATCAGGAGAATGAGGTGGAGGAGGTAAAACTTCCCAACTGAAACTCATAATTTTTTCCTGAGTTATTCTTGCTGCATGAGCTCTTGCATTATCATGTTGAAGTACAACACCTTTTCTATTGAATAATGTTTGTCTTTTTCTTGATAGAGCAGTGTTTAGATCATTAAGCTACGAACAATATTTTGCAGCAGTAATTGTTTGGTTGCAGTCTAACAACTAATACTGAATTAATCCTGTCATGTTCCACCATAAACAGAGCATGATCTTCCTTGGGTGTAGTCCCTGTTTTGAAACGGCTGTGGATATTGATTTCGGTCTAAACATTGTCTTTTGCGTTGAGTATTGTTGTAAAGAACCTATTTTGGCCTCCAGTGACAATTCTTCGCCAAACTGGGTCTCGATGGTTCTTTGAATGAAAATTTGTGCAAATAGTCAATCTTTGATTTGGTTGAACATTATTCAAATTGTGGGAACTCATTGTTCAAGTTTCGAAATCTTCCCCAGCTCATAAAGGCATGAACTTATGGTGGTATGAGTTCCAGAGAACATTGAAAAACATTCATAATTCCTTACACGAATTAAAACCCAAAATTATTTATTAAATTTAAGGATGACTCCAGGGATGCTGAGTAAAGTAATGAGAAGCGTTATTAAAAGAATACATTTTTAATTTGAACAATAACAGGCGTCATCTAAAAGATACTATGTTTCAAACTTGATCATTATTTGAACTTTAAGATCTTTTCCATCATTTACAATTATTTTGATCTCTTTACCTTTCATAGTGTTTTGTTAATAATTTTCTAAAAGAGGGAGTTACCTATGCGCCACCCTGTAGATGGACCAAACGGCTCGTTCCTATTCAATTCTATTTTATTCTATGAACCACAAGCCAACATATCTGACATTCAGATGTAAAAGTAAGATATCATCAGCCCAACAAGCAACTGGCCTTGCTATTGAAATCACCTGCGAAAGAAAAAAGTCCTTCAAATTTAAGCAGATCTGAGTTGGTGCTAGTGATGAAGTTCAAGTCTTCATTAGAGGCGCCTGAGCATAATTACCTGAGCTACTTGAGTGGAGCAGCAGCAGCAGCAACAGCAGGGAACCTGCAAATCCAGTAGCAAACTTGTTAGACTCTGCACGACGCAAAGCCCAGTAGCTGCTGTGTGGGCCATGACCCCTGCATTAGCATACAGGGCCCAGTAGCTGCTGTGTGGGCCATGACCCCTGCATTAGCATACAGGGCCCAGTAGCTGCTGTGTGGGCCATGACCCCTGCATTAGCATACAGGGCCCAGTAGCAGTGGTGTGGGCCATGACCCCGCATGCATGGAGTCTAGTTTCACTCTTCATGTAATTTTTGTGTAGAAAAAATTATGGCTGGCTGATAGTATGACTGTCACCCCACCTCTTACCCTTTATTACTCCTGATGCCTGTGTGTGATTGAGGTACGTGTTAGTAATTAAAATGCCGATACGTGATTGAGTCCTTAACTTTATGAGGCATGGGACTTGGGTAGCGGCCCTGGAATGGACCAATTGGCTCGTTCCTCTTGTCATATTGTATTTTATGCCCAAAACATTAGAGTATGGACGTTGTTTTGTGTTATTTGCTTATGAAGGAAGGATAATATTTTCTAAACACCGCAGAGCAGTAGTCAATGTTTGTACGAGATTATAATGCAATTATTATGCAAGTGTAGAACTTCTGTGAGTATGTCACCTGATTGTATTGCACATATAATACATCCACATTTGTTACATAAAACATATACATATTTACTCGTACATATACATATATATATGCATATAAATATATTAATACATATGTACATATATACATATACATAATATCCAGATACTTTCGTACCTGTATACAGACACATAATAAATTATACAGGGGCACATATATAACAGATATATAAAATATGTAACCTTAAATATGTAAACTTCCTAAGCAAGTTTGTTCGAGCATTTCAAGTTCTCTCCAATGATTTCACAGATTGTAGAGCGCTGAATTGAAATGATTATATGCAATATCTCATTCATATTTTGCTCTCGACAATAGAATCATGTTCGAGTTCATCATTAGAATGTTAATCAACTTCCATTCTGATCTTCAAGTTTCATTTCGATAATCTAAAAAATAATGTTTTTAGAACAGTTACTTTAAGTAATTTGATGAATCTCATTAAAATTAAGATATAGAAATGATCACTATAGCAGGTTTATTTACGCAATGCTAAGAGGCTTTCATTTCAAGAAAATATTGTGCATCGTACATTTTGGAGCAGTACTGTTTATCTAAACTAATTTTTGCCTCCTCTGGATCTCTATTTTACTAGTGCTTCTGAAACAGAAACTTTAATCTCATTATCATTAGCAGACTTTGAACTAGGCAATAAACTTTAATCACACTCATTTCGGAAGCTCAAATGAAAATCGTAAAGGTGCGCTAAGAGCTGTTCCGTGCATCAGCAACATGTGATAGCCGTTCTTAATTAGTTCATCAAACTGCTATCTGGTGCTCCACCTGCTGCAGGACGACCTCAACATCCCCAGAAAAAAGTTAACGGAGTAGTGAAACAAACCAACTCAATAAACAACTACCTTTTGTATGTATAAATAGAAGGTATGAACAACGGTCTCCTGTTTGTATCACTAGATCTAATATACAACTGTCTTCTGTATGTATCAGCAGACTGTAGGAGCAGCTGAAACATGCTGAGTAGAGGTCACAGCAAGTATTCCACTGACCTACAACAACTGATCAGATTCCTCACTCATCATAGTTCAACGGCCTCATCGCTGATAAAATTTTGCTCGGTTTCAGTGATGCAAAAATGCTTGGTATCGGAGTCACTGGGTTGAGAATATTATTTCCTAAAAGAAAGATAATGTTAATTGGTTTATCATTCCCACGATATTCTAATGGCAGAGCAAAGTGAACTAAGTTACGTCTTACACAATTTCAGGCAACTAGAGATGCAATCTCCAAGACATTCGAAGTGACAAAGCTTTGTGAAGGTCGACTGTTTCGTACATCACCTAAAATTTAAATTTTTGTCCTTTGTAAGACCCTTAGGTATATCACAACAGCCCCTGTTTCTGGCGGAATTTGAGATTACGATCACAAACTAAATAAAAAAATATTCCTCATTCTGATCTTTTTCTTTGTGTTGTTCTGTAATGAATGAACAAAGAATATAGTAACTTTTGTAAAATTTGAAGATTAATCTTAATTAGTAATTAGAAATTTCATGTAATCGACATAAGCTCTTCTCAACACTCCTGACAACTCTGGACCATTTAAGCCTGGCAACGAAGCACAGCTTACATTGACGCAACTGTCACAACTAAGCTGCAGCAGCTTCTGCAGTACTTATCTAAGACTATCCAAAGTGTTGAGTACTTTCGTAGCTTCAAATTAAAATTTGATACAACCAATCAAATGTAGTTATCAAAATCCCAAGTTTAAGCATCTACGTCAATGATCTTTTTTCCTGAATATCCAAAACTATTACATCGTATGCCTTCTGGTTACATATTTAACCCTCTACCGCCGTATGGCACTCACGGGGAACATCAGAAAAAATGCTAATTATGTTAAAATTATATTATATGTGAGTAATATGAGGTTGCTACTAGGTTTAAACGCGGCGGCATCATACAGCGTCGTTATTTTGGCTGCCTGGCTCTCAGCGTGCTTCATTGCATCAGTGTACAGACGGTCTTTGTGAGCTTAAACGTAGAAACTAGAAAAATAAATTCGTCGCTAAAGGGTTAATGCCAGAGGATCAAGCATTAATTCATTATCACTCAGCGTTGTTAAATTCTTAACGCAATGTGAGCATAACGATGTCGGCATTAAAAACTGCAATTCCAGTGTACATGGCCTGCATATAACTGAAAATAACGTTTCTTTCTTGCAAATAAGACCATGTATAACCTGAATACATGCACACTCCCCAATTGTACGGTGAGGAATGCAGTTGAGCTGGAGTAGCAGTTTGAGCCCCCGTTTGCAGAGCTGCTGAACTTACGCTTTTCTTTTTATGGATGCAAACAGGCTCCATAATGACTGGGCCAGAGAGCTGGCTAACCGCAGACTCGGGAACAGGAAAGCTCTGGTGGGTGGTGGGTCTCAGAAGAGATACCCGCACACCAACGGCGCCCAGAGAAAGGGTCACCGTTTCTAGAAGCTGTCTTCACATGCATTACCAGCTCTAGTTCTGTTATTTTATCGGGGTGGTTGAGTTTTACATTTATAGGTCAAGTTTTATGTATATAGTTTATAGTTTTATTGGTTTTATATATACAGGTCAAGTTTTATGTGTATAGTTTATAGTTTTATTGGTTTTATATTTATAAGTCAAGCTTTATGAATGTATATATTTGAGTTTTATTGGTTTTACGTCGGATTAAACTGCAGTGCTGCTCCTTTGTTTCATTCTTCGTCTAACAATGAACGCTCAAAACAATCCTCACCTGACACTTGTAATACCTAATAATCTCGTCTGTTCTTTTGAAAAACAACTTTGAGACATGATCAGACTTCAAGACATGATCAGGCTTTGAGACATAATCAGGAAAAACTCATTTCTTTCTCCAAAACTTTGTTCATCTAGGTTTTATGATACATACTCGTATTCTAGAATTGGACAGTTTCATGTCGACAGCACCTCTCTCTAAAACCCTCAAAGATTATTTGTAATAAACAACAAAGCAATGCATTGTGTTGCTTTGTGGATCATAACACCTGCCATTTATCCTTATAGATAACACTGTTAGAGAGACTGGCAACTGAATGAGTTGCTGCAGTTGCCAATGATCATAAAAAACATACAAAATATATAGAAATTTCGAAAAATCACTTCTAAGGACAAGGAGATCGAAATTAAAGAAAAATTGATAGTCTCGAAAAGGAAAAAAATATTTTTAAATATCCATCGAATTTTTGTTTCGAAAGTTTGTAAAATAAGATTGAACTTGTAATCACTATACATAATTTGAACTTTTTTCTTATATGTTGGGTATTGGTGTGTACACTCGGTTGTGCAAATAATTTTAAAGGTTTCAACTTTCAATAAAATAGATTAAAGGATAAATGTACTATATTACATACACAATATATATCTTTGCAGGTATTTATATATATATATAGATCCACATTTCTTAGAAAACTAAAATAAATGACGAATTACTTACGAATCAAATTGATGAATAGTAGATCTTATTTTTAGGTGAATTATAATAATGACCCTAGCAATAAAAGTTTTTAAGTGATATCGAGTTGAAACTTTGTCAGCTCTACGGCTGATATATTGTAGCTGTAGACCATAAATACTGGTGCGTTGAAAATTTTTTTTAGAAATTTAAAAATCTAGTTCATAACTGAACACTTTAATTTTTACATGGTACTGGGATCCCATGCAGATCTTATTTTATAGAATACATCATTTTCAGATATCATGAGGATGAAAATTCACTCTCATATTAAATCAAATTTTTAACTGAAATGTAAATTTAAATAAAGATAATAAAAGTGTAGGACTGTTTTAAACCAAATGAAAAGCAATGTTACAAATTTTCAGAGGGCTTTAAAAAACATTTGTTCTGTGGGGAAATCTTGATGAAGAATATGATGCAAAGTATTGTTGCTTTCATTACACTAAAGTTGAATTGTACTTTCGTCGTATATCTTTGGCGAGAAAATTCAACAGAAATATCATATTTTGATAAAATACTTGTACAATTCATAAAATTATAATCCAGTTCAGTTAATCTCTTCTCTAAAATAATGCCTGACCATACATATATTTGGATGTCTGAAAAGTAATTCATATACATATACATATATACATAAATATAATATGTAATATGTTTCAAATGTAATGAAAATACTGAAAATAGCGGAATAAATCAAATTTTTAATTTGTATCTCGCTCTATGAACATTATCTTACATCCCCATCAAAAATCTTCATACAATTTTCGTGAGGAAATTTATCATGACAGAGTTCTGTGAAGAGTTATGTAATGTATGAAATTTTGATGTTCTGTTTCCTGCGTTCCAAATTCTTTAGGAAGCAAACTTTCATTGTGTGCAACAAGAAACTTTCTCTTGCAATAAAGTACCTGCATTATCTTACAATTACTTTTTATGCTTGATTCTAAAACTATGTGACAAACTCAACGTATTTTCCATGGGGGAACAAACACCCATAAATAAAGGCTGTTTGGTTCCCACGATATTTTACACGCATGTCGTATACACAACACAAATGACCTGTGTTCAGTAGCGGTGTATGCGTACAACCTTCTCATTTGAACGCATTATGGAAGTAAAAACACTTGAAGTTTTATTATTAAATTAGAACACGCAGCACTTGTCAGCGGGACTTCCAAGTTAAATTCTCGTATAAAGAGTGAGCTCGGAAGCAAAATTGTGCTTGCGGCTGAAATAAATTCTTGACACTCGAGATTAGTTACTCATTTTACCCAAATGGTGTCCATGTTTCCATTTGGGAAACTATACGAAATTGCTTCTTTTGTTCACATCGCTTTTTGAGTCCATCGGATGGAAGCTTCTTTTTGCAGGAGTAAAATAATGCACGTATTTTATTTACGTACTAGTAAAAATATCCCACGTTTTGTTATGAATTCTGTAAGTACTATCATCATCATGGAATATTGAAATTTGATTTAATTGATTAAATTTTCATTTATATGATAATATTTACTACGACAAAATAAAACAAATGAGTTCGTGGTATCTCGGTCATTGCGTTTTGGCCTCTTTGGACTTACGTTTTGGCCTCTTTGGCATCTTGTTTTGGCCTCTTTGGCTATGTGATTTGGCCTCTTTAGCCTCTTTGGCCCTGCTTTGTAGAATCTGCGGTCTCATGTTTTTCGCGTTCTAGCCAAACTGACGGACTAAAAGTTCTACAAAATAGGCACTTTAACACAGCTCAGTTGGACCCATGACGTGTGACTGCAGCATTCCCTGCAATTGCAATCGGCCGCAATACACAACATGAAGGGCTAGACTTGAAAATAATTTCCACTTTAGAACCATAGGAACATGAACTACAATCCAAGTTCATTTCAATGTAGACATCAAGGTTTGTAGACAAGTATTTACTCGGCTTTTGAGGGCAATAATAACATGCATTAAGGCCTTTGAAGAAGTCAATACAAGAACCGAGGCTCGAGACCGAGAATTTGTTCGGTTGGAGACCTACACTACAGCAGCGCCTGGAGACTTCATTGCCTTCTGTGCCGTTACGAATACAACAACCTCCTCTACTTCTGTTGACTTCTTGAAACTGCAGAATGATGTGGACAACCACCTCTACTTCTGTTGACTTCTTGAAACTTCAGAATGATGTGGACAACCACCTCTACTTCTGTTGACTTCTTGAAACTGCAGAATGATGTGGACAGCCACCTCTACTTCTGTTGACTTCTTGAAACTGCAGAATGATGTGGACAAGCACCTCTACTTCTGTTGACTTCTTGCAGCTGAGAAATGCTACGTTTTACATTGATTGATTGTTTTTAGAACTGCAAAAGGGTCTGCACAATAAGCTCAAAGTTTATAGAGCGTTTTAAAAAATGGCCTAATTATGCATGTAATAAATTATGCTTGTGTTGGATGCTTTTAAAGCTGAGAAATGTAGTGCACATCAAGCTCTACTTTTCCTGGCCGTTAACCGAACAGTAAAATAGCATAAGCAGGCTTTAATTCCATGAACAACTGTTATACACACATGTAGAACAATTCTCTTTGACAAACCATTACAAATT